>VZTL01095507.1:0-29730 GCA_013400535.1 Scopus umbretta | reverse complement strand
ACTCTATCTCAGCCAAAACCAGCGCACATAGAAAATGGGAATTCTGTTCAAAATTTAATATATACTTCACTGAAGATGCATGTAAAAAAAATTGATTTTTTTTAAAATCGCAAATGAAAAAACTTCTATCATGTTTTCAGTGAAAAAATAGCCAAACAACATCTTAACTGGCACTAATTCATGTTTTATATTTGTTACGCTGATGAGAGTAAATCCAGAGTAACTTCCTTGGCCTCAGTGAAGTTACTTTGATTTATACTGTTGTAAATAAGATTGAAATCTCAGTCTATGTGGTTGGTTCTTGTGATGAATATCTTGGCTTTCTAAGTACCTACATACAGTGAAAAAAAAAATCCATCAAAAAACCATGAGGCTTGATGGATTCTGGGTCAGGACTGTTGTGAAAAGTCCTAACTCTGTGGATTTGGTTTCAGTATCACCGGTCAGAACATGTCAAAATGTCGGAATTGAAAAGTAAGAACATAAATTCAGCTAACAAAAATTAGTTTACAACTATATTTTTATTAGCTGTAACTTGAAAATCATCAGTGTTACAGAACACTGGCTTGATTTTAAAGGGTAGGTCCATTTCTTCCAGTAAATTAAACGTATCCTAAAATACCTTTAGATATGATGACTGATGGGTTTAGCAGCATCTCAGGAATACTGAAAAGAGTCTTTATAAGTCTTTAGATTTATTTGTAGACCCATATCTTTGCTCTTTCACTTGTTAAAAAGATACCCCTTTGTTTTAGATAAAGAAACAAAAAGCGACACCAGACAGGGTGACTGTCTTGCCTTCAGAAAACCACAAGCCATTCCCAAGGAAGCCAAATACAAGCTACAAAGTCTTTGCATTCCCAGAAGTACTTCAGGATCCAGGTTATGAGTCAATGGTAGTTCCACTGCATGGATTCAAGTGGAGAAATTAGGTATTAATATGCAAATCCTACTTGATATTTTTAATTCAGCTGGTTTGCAGGCCAGATCATTTCATCTAGAAGTATCAATTGAAATGATCATGACTGTTGCACTGCTTCAGGTTGACAGGTATCAACTTGAGCAGGAACTCTTGCAGTCAGCTTTTAATGCTTTTTTAAAGTGGTGCCAAATTTTTAGGCCTGATAAATAAGTAATTGTGGGCAATTTGGTTTCCAAAGAAAATAAATAAAGTGAGGAAAACAGGACGAGGGCAAATTCATCCTTGGTGTAAACTCACTGACTTCAGTGGTATTACACTAGAAATAGTTGTGGAGTAGGATTTCTTATGCAAACAGTAACACAAATTGTGCTAAATAGGAAAGTACGTTAAATCTTGCCTTGGGCAAAATAGCTTGGTTAATCTCAAAATGTTGTTGCAAGAAAATTCCTTCCTTTCCACAGTGTTCTAGGGGAGCTATAAGGCATATTACATAGCCAAGATTTTCCAACAAGTTTAAATAATTTCTTTTCTTGTTTCAGATCAACACACTATTTCTGTGAAACATTTCACTGGTTAATTTTCATATCTCTCCCTGCCCACCCCTCCAAACCCCACAACCACAAACTAAAGAGACTTACAAGGTTACTTCATGCAAAACTTCATGTTTTTGTCGGTCAGCTCTTGCATGTTATAGAAAATGTCAACTCTTCTTCTCTGTCTGTAAGCACCTAAGATAATCAGAACCCCATTTTAAATCTGTTTGTATGAAGTCAGGGGACATTTTCCTCGAGTTACCTGAGCACTAAGTAACAGAGCTGTCCAGGAATATTGGTTTTTTTTTTTTTATTTCAGTATATAAAAAAAACAAAAGGAAATGAAGTGGAAATGCCCGGTATAATGAAATATTGACATTGTTTGCTTTGACTCAGTCAGAAGTTAGGTGCTGTTTTTTACTTTCACTTTTCTGCCCTACGCTTTCTAAAATGTTATGAGAGAAAATAAACACTGAGATGACAATATTGAAGTAAACCCCAAAACATTTCAGAAAAATCTCTACTGTGATTTCTTCCCTGTAGTTGACACACAGAGTGGTAAATTTTTATTTTACAACATGATGTTTACAGGCAAAAAGGTTTCCATCAAATAATTTTCAGCCTGCTTCCAAAAGCAATACTACTGTGGAAAAAAAAAAAAATCATCAAGGTTTTTATTTTATCCTGCTTTATTTAAGAGCCCGGTGTGGCCTTGTGTTGTGACTGTGCCCATTTGCGACTAACCCTAGAGCCTGACAGTTTTGAGTTTGCCCCAGTGCGGAGCGGTCGCTTTCTTTTCCCAGCTCTTGTTTCTGAAGATAGCAGCTTTCACGTGAGCAGAACAGCCTGCTCACTATTCCCTTCACAACACTTCCATGTGCAAAACAGCAATCACAAAAGTCAACTCTGCTGCGATGTACAACACGCCAGACCCGCTCGCAATGCCGGCAGTCTGAAATACTGCTGAGTAGGGCAGCAGGAGCTGGATCTTAACGATTTGCCCCCTCCCAATCATTTGGGTTCATTGATTTCTCTAATTAAATATGCATTCCACTTCACCATTTTTCCCAATGATCCCATTTAACCTCAACCAGAGGGCCGGAGATATGAGGACCATTGCTTACAAACTGCTTTTGGCAAGCCCTTCTGTTCCTGAGGCTCTTGGATACCTCTAAGTGTTAGCCCAGTACTATTTGGCTACATCCTCTTTTCCTCATTGCCCTGTTTCTACCTACCTAGTCAGCCCTCTCTTCCTTCTCCCTTTCAACCGATCTTTCCAGTTTAGCTTCGGAGGTCTGGAGCTGCAGTTCTGACTGACAGTTGTGTATGTAAAGCTGATTTATTTGGCTGGCGTGGCACCGTGCCAGAGAAGAGGCTGTCTGAATAGTGAAGCTGTTAAGAAACTAATTGCATGATGAACTGCAGCTACAGGGCAGTTTTTACTGTTTGCTTCATCTAATCACATTTGCTACCAAGGATTTTTCTTGTTTGCCCCTTTTCTGTTGTTTGAATTGGAAGAATACCAGATTTACACCAGGGATGGGCTTGGCTGATTGGCTCCCAAGCCTTTATCATTAGCTTGTAGGTCCCTTCATTTGTTAAAAGGCTCAAATACTGTCACTGCTGTGAGTGTTTTCTTGCTTGCTCATCTTGGACTGGGAGGCTTTGAACTTGCCAAGATCTAAGTTCAGCGCTCTGTGTTTGCTCTTCTTGTGTTGATGAAGTCGCTAATCCCTAAATGAAGGGCAGGGAGCTGTTGGGGTTAGCAATTCCATCATCTTTAACAGAGAAAACAGAATCCCTTACAACACAGGTGAGTTAACAAGAAAATTATTTCCCTCTGCCTTGCTTTCAAATGTCTTTCTGAGCAGCGGGTCTGAACTGAAACCTTGGGTTGCAAAATACCAGCCTGTGGGAAGAGCAAAATCAGAGAAGAACTCTGTGCCACCAGACCACCAGGTCATGCTCAGTTCCTTTGCGAGCAAACACGCCTTGTTAGCTGTTTACCTAACAGAAAAGCAGCCGTACTGCTGCTTGTCTTTGCCGTTTCTGCCCGGGGAAGAAGTGTTGATAAAGGGGGGACCTAATGATAAGCTAAATGATTCCCATCCTCAAACCAGTTGTTAAGGCCAGTGCCAACCACTTTTCTCCAGTCATGGGTGCCCTGCAGTAGCACCGAAAACATCACCTCAGGTAGTTTCTCACTCTGCTTGTAGTGCAGTATTGTTGCTGTTTGCACGCGGTCGGTGATCACCTTTTTCATTTGAGAGGATTTTGTTGATTTTACTTATAGATATCAGGTTCAAGTCAACATTGACTCACTCTAAACTAGACAAGCTTGAGGTCAAAACTTTGAGTTTCTCCTGATTCCAGTGCAAAAGTTTCTCCATAGTCACTACCTGCCTCCTTGGAAATGCATACTGAAGCCTGAGCCCAGGCCACACACAGGCATGGGGGAATGACTGCAAATGGCACTGTGGATATTTTGCAGAGCCTTTGTAAGAAATAGTTTCAGAAGCCAATCTTATTTAAGTCACTTTCAGGTAACATTTCAAGTACATTTCAAATTTGACACGTATCATTCAGAATCCGATTCTTAGCTGGTGTTACTCTATCTTTTCCTTTGCACACACTGCTCATGGTGGTCCTTATGCCATGTTCCCTTCCTTTTGAGGCCAATCGAGAGGCTCCCCTTGACTCTGCTGAGCAGTGAACCAGACCTGCTGAATTTCAATTGTTAGGGCAATTTCTTCCCTTCTTCATGGTTTCATTAAGCAACGGCATATTGAAAGCAGTGTACTTGCAGCAGTCTACGTGAGCATTAGGAGTTGCACCCTCTCAAAAGCCAAGAGCTTCAAATGGGAGCCTGCACCCAGTGGTAAGAAACAGCAGGCAAAGGAAAATGACAGATGGAGCTCAATACAGACAGTCAGTCTCACAGCTTTGCTACATCCTCCCAAAGAACTCAGAACAAAACTTTTGTCAGCTGAAATCTTATTTACAGCCTCTGTTGTTTTTTTTTTTTCCTGCAAGAGTAGAATAATTCTTAAAACAAGATAGACTGTAGCTTTCTCCATCTCCTAAGGTGGCCACTAGTAACAGCTCTGCAGACCAAGTGGTCTCAGGTTGTTGCAAATTTCTGTCTAGTTTCTTAGTTCACAGATTTCAGCCCAAGCTTGAGGAAGTTCAGCAAAGACATCCTCCTAGATTCTCCCCATACACTTCCTCATGCAGGAAGCTGGCAAACCTTCCCAAACCCCAGGCAATTCCCCTTCCTCTGCAGGACTGCACTCTTCTCAGCAATAAGGTGCAGGGTGACTCAGCTAACAGAAATATTTACAAAACTAGATACTATTCCGGGCAATTTTCAGAACTTGGACCTCTAAGTAGGAAAGGTTCGGGGAGCAAGGATTTCTGGCAAAAGTAGAAAAAAGGAAATAATTACAACAGGCTCATGAATTGAAGCTCACTCTGACATATCAAACAATAAATTGTAGTGGCGGGGCAGAGTTTGGTTGTCCTTGTGTCATTGCACATTAATGAGCCAGGACTGCTCTGTGATATTCTGCAGAAACTGGAGCTTGTGTGGCTCTCCTTGTCCTAACTGTGAAATTTCCAACTCAAAGAGAGATTACAGATTGGATAAACAGTAAAACTATAAGAAAAAGTCAGATCAGGAAGGAAACCTGCATGCTGCCTGGTGGGATCATGGTAATAATAGATGTAGTGGAGATCCTTTGTGGAGACTGAGGATGGTCAGAGCATTGTAGAACATGGCAGAAACGAGCTGGATTTTGCCACTGTGCTGGTGGCAGCTTTGAAGAAATCAGCGCAATACCGTAGATTTCTTCTACACAGTCAGTACCAACAGTACAAAACGAATGACCATACAGAAACCCATTTTCCATCACTGGTTGTTCACATATCCTCTCCAAGCCTTCACATAGTTTGACCCACACATGCTCCTCGCATACCACACTCCCCCAAAAGATTAGCAGTGCTTATCTCGCATGTGTGCACGTGCGCACGCACCCGGCAAGCTTGGGCAGGGAGTTACTGTCCAGCCCCCAGTCATTTTTCAGGGTCCTCCTTGAAAGCAATTAGCAGCTACCCCCTTTTAACATCAGAGAGCAAATCCAATCATGGAATAACTCTCCTGCAATCGGTACAATTAGCAGGAATGCGTTTGACCCTGGCTTCACCTTCTCTGAAATGCAGTTCCTGGTACAAAGTGTTGCACTGCATTTGAGAATGACGTGTTACGAGCAACTGGATGTCAGGATCATCGTGTAAAAACAAACAAATCCCCAAATAACTGGGAAGTCTTGAACCAGAAATTGGCATAATAAAGGTGGAAATAATTCCTATTTTCACGTGTTACTTTCTTTTCTTGTGATACAAAAACAATGCAGTGCACCATAGCCCTAACCCCAGACATGTGCCATTACCTACAATGTCTTACAAAAGCACAGCCAAACTGGGGATTTGGTGACCTCTGTGGAAGTGTAAATCTCTACTTGGACAGATGTCTGAAACTATGCCCCCTGATGTCATAAGGAAAGTGAAAACCTTTTGTTTCATACATATTTCTCTTATGGAGCAGGATACTTTAAAAATTTCTTTTGTTTAAGGAAACAACAGCAAAAAATCTTCTGCCTAGGCTTGCACTGCTTCACTATTCATATGTAGATACAGACCATCTATCATACAGCTAGGAGACTGGGATTCCAAACTAAGAAGAAAAGCACTGGGTGCCCAGCAGACCTGCAGTGCCTGCATGTTGCACCCAGTCTCGCCTCTGGTTTACTCTGCATTTCTGGAAACAATATTCTTATTTCTTGAGAAGGATATGGTGATTTGTGAGGCACTTATTTTCATTAGAGGGATAAGGGAGGAAAAAAAAAAAATCTAAGAGGGGAGCCAACTCCTTGTCTGTAGGGGAGTTGAGATCAAGATGGCAAAATACCTCTCTGAGATGCCATTATTCAATTATTGCTCAAAGTATTTGTGAAAATCGCATATTCCTTTAAACTAAGGAGTGGCACAGCATTCTTTTGTCTGAAAAACGGTGATGCTTGGTTATAGAACAAGCTGTACACCTTTACTTAGGAATACAGCCATTTCTCTCTTTCTTTACTTATTTTTGCCCATAAGAAACCTTGTCTTCCAGTCACATTTGCACAATTGTAGCCCCTCTTCTCTTTTTTATTTTCTTTCTGGCTTCCAAAGAATTCTTTCTGCCCTGTGTCATGCTACCCTGCTCCTTCTGTGACGTATGTACAATGACCTCTCTTCTCTGTGTCATACGCAGTCTAATCCTTTTCCTTGAGCATCATTTGCACAGTAATCCTTTTCCTTCTGTGACACAAGCACAAAACTCCCTTTCCTCCACTGCCACTGGCAGAACAATCCCTTACTTCTAGAGGCATGCAGGCAGTAACCCCTTATCTTCTGTGCTGAACACAAAATCATCACACTCTACCTTTTCTTCAACAGTGACTATGCAGCCTTTATGTTAATTCTACGAAGAACACACCACCATCCTTTTATTCCCAAGTTATCCAAATATTAACTTTCATCTGATCGGTGAGCAGTATAAAATACCATGGTGAAAAGTCAAAGTATACAGCCCAAAATTTTTTCTTTGTTTTGAAAAATTTCAAAAGATAATCCCAGCTTTTCCAAATGTTTAGAAAATAGATGAAAACTAGTATATGGTAACTTTAACATTTTTTCCATGACTCTTTTTTTCTTTTTGCTCCCCTCTTTTTCAATGACGCAGTGAGGGGGGAAGAGGAGGAAGGAAGAGAAAACAAGGTGAATCAGAACTCAACCCCAAATTTAGCCTTTTAACTAGCTCTGGCTTGTGTATTTCACAGGTGAAAGATTTCTTTTTAAGTTAAAAAAAAGAAGCTAAACAATGTTTTGGTTTAACCCCCCTCTTCTGTTGAGGCAGACCGGTTACCACAGCACATCAGGGTGAAAAGGGAAGAGATTAGTGACCGGGACTGCTAGTTTTCACCAACTCAGCAAGCCATTTAGCCTGCTTTGCTTTAAGCCTTATCCAAACCCAAACAGATACCTGTTTAATCAGAACTTTACAGCCTCCTCCAGCCAGGATAGCCCTGTCCATAGCCCATCCCCTAGGCAGCCACAACAAGACTGGAAGCTGATGGGGCTTGGGAATGATTACCCTAATTTGCTATCCCATTTACACAGCAGCATTACATTTGGTGATGATTTGGGCTTAAAATGATCCTGTTTATTTCTTTGGCCTGCCTATTTCCACCCTACCGCCACAGCATGCTTTTGCTTTCAAAACAGGGCTCAATTAATTAAATGCTAAGTCTGACCTTTTGCAGAAACCCTACATTTAGACCCATTGATTCTAAATTGGTTTTGTCTGCTATTGGAGTGGAGTACATTTGCCAGGATTGGTTTGACACTGTATCTTTGCTTAGCTACACACAAATTCATTGGAACAGGAACACTGGATAATACCTCTAGGTGCTCCTGTGTTTGTAATGTGCTTTGACATCCTGTGTGGCTGGTGCATTTGAAGCACGAGATTTACTGCGTTTGCTCCTAGAGTAGCTGCAGTACGTGCCCTTAGCTCCCGGTTGGTACTAGCCACAATGGCTGCTTGAACAAAATTCAGGGTGGAAAACCACCACCACATTTTTTTGAACAAAGATAGTAATTATGGTAATCATATCACTTTACCATTTTTCTTGCCTGTATTTAAGAACAAATGACGTGAGCCAACGAGAACTGCAGCTTTTTCCCTTCACATTAATTCCTGCCTTGGAATAGCAGGATAGATATGATAAGACTTTCAGTTTGGTATGTTTTCTCCCACATCTTTTCAATGGTGCATTACACATCCACCACAATTCTTCACCTCTACTGTCACTTTTATGGCAGTGTTTTCTTTTTCCTCCTCTTCAGTCATGGCCATGCTAATCTGTGTCACAAGCAGCACAACCCCTGCTTTATATGGGCCCCCTCCTCCTTGTGCGTGGTCCTGGATTATGCGGTTAAAAGAAAAAAATCATTTCACCTATGAAACGTAAAACAATGTAATTGTTGCTGTTGCTAGTTTTATTTCCATTAACTACTAAAACTAGTCTGGACTGAATAATTAAGCAGCTATTTGTGTCATGGGTTTCAATGCTGAACATAACCCATTAACCCCATTGGAGCAAGGTCCTTGAATTCTGAATAATTCTGGGAGTAAACAGTGATGAATCAGGGCTGAGATAAGAGTCAGGCATCTTTAAAAAAATCTGAAGCATGTTCTTGGCACTCAAGGTTTGTTCTGTATTGCAAGCAGTTTCTGCTCTTCCTTTTTTTTATCTTCTCCCATTCAAGTGAATCCTATGGGAAATGCAGAAAGACTCTACTTAGGAAAAGTGTTTGTTACGGTTCATTCTCTTATTTTCTGATTTTTTTCCTTTTTTTTTTTTGCCACTGAAAATATTTGTATGTGAAGCACACCTTACCATTCTTTGGGGCTCATCTGTTCATACTGCTTATTCTGTACTTGAAATTGTCATAAATCTCACTCTGGTCTCATTTTTTCCCTGAAGTAGAGCCTTGTTAGCTGTAACTCATCTTGGACATGCTCCTCTGACATGGATGAAGCTGACATAACATGGTTCGGTGAGCACAATCAGTAGCAATATTCCTGGCAGCAGTATGTGTGTGCTGACCTGTCCTTACCTAGCAGGCTGTGTGGCCGAACTGGTCAAGGTGTGGGCAGCTTTCTCCTACTAGATCAGCTGCTGCTGGAAGCAAAAGACTGCATTTTTTTTACATGAAACTATGTGTTTTAAGATCTGCTCCTGAACAGGTATTTGGGAGGCAGAATGACCGCTTTACCCAGAGGTGCACAGCTCTGCAAAATAAAAAAAAAGAGTTAGTACCCAGTTACAGTGTACCATGTATGCCTATGGGCATACATACCACCCTCCTCAGGTGGAAAAATGTGAAGCTAAAAGAGACAGGATTTAATCTGGTCTACTATTTAACAGCAACCATACAATTATTTTGCCCCATAATATCTGTACCAGCCCCAACCACTTCTCGCTGAATTGGACTGTCCCCTTCTGAGAGATGACCAGCTCTGATTTAAGGACTCTGATTGACGGAGAACTTTTCCACATCCTTCTGTGATCAATTACAAAGTTTAGTGAATTGCATGCTCGCTGCTCTCATGGCTACAAAGCACATATCAGCCACTTCATGTATTGACATAAACCACATGTGTAGGCAGCGATGTGAACATGGCTTCTTACATGAGTAATGCTGGTACGAGCAAGCCTAGGAAATGCAGACTTTCAGGTTCAGAGGAAGAACTCAGCCTGGGATCACTGCCGGTCAGAAGGACTGACACCACCCCTTCATCCAGTGTTCTTCATTGTTGGAACCTTTTGTCCTTACTGATTCATCTTCCCTTTCTCTCTCTGAGACCACAAATTATTTCTCAAATTTAAAACTGCTTATCTACTCTGGTCGGAGAGCAGATGAAAATAAATAAATGAAAATGAAAAGTGCATTAGGTGTAACATCCCCTTCTTTCAGTTCTAACTGTGTTGCAAGACAGACCATCAGACAAGGGGCCAAATCCTGAACTGTGAGGAAGCAGAACTTGAAGTATGTAAATATTCCTTCCATACTTTAAGAAAGCATGTACAAACTGAGAAAAGTAGATATAGCATTAAAAGATAACGTTATGAGAAAAATCATGAGCATATTCAGATGTCTGAAAATATATCCTCAGTCTGTAAAACAGACTGAACAAACATAACCAGATATAATCAGTTAACATCAGTAATGCTATGTAAGATGGGAGTAAGCACCAACACTTAATGATCGGTTGTGAGACATGTTCCAGAATATAGTACATTAATATTGAGCTTTGGTTTTATCACAGGAACATAATACCTGCTAGGGACAAAATACTGAAAAGAGGTAAAGGAAGAAAATGAAACCACCTTTTTCAGGTCACAGACAGCGTTATGTTTTCTTGTAGTGCCTTTAACTGAAGCCAGTTTTGAGCAACTAATAACCTAACGCTTTGCAGGACAGCATACAACCACAGCCTGGTGATGAGTGCAGGAATGAGGGCTGACTAACCAAATGCGTGAGCATTTGCAGGAGAGGTACCTGTGCTTCTTTAAGAAAATTTTGCATTATAGTAATGCAAAGATAAATTGCTTATGATACCTAACATGAAATCGTTGAATGTACTGGTAAAACCTTGTAGTGAAGTGTAGAGATCTTTGCAATATCCAGAAGCATACGTTCCCCTTTGTCTTTCTCTCCTTTCTTCAATATCTCGTTTCCTCTCCCTGAGAAAGAAACAGTAATTTAATTCTGACTAATACACAGAAAGTCTCCTACGACCAGAATGGTTAACTTGTAACGAGACATTTTATGAGCCCCAGCCTTGGCTTGACTAAATGCCTTCTGTGCAGCTTTAGCTTTGCTTTATGGATGTGTAAGAATGTACTTAAGGCCTTACCATTTAAGCAGGAGCTGTAGTCAGTGCTGGAGAGTGAGGGGGTCTCCTGAAGCAAGCCACTGACCTGCAGAAGACTATCGCCTTGGGAAAACTGCACTCATGTGAAACCTAGAAAAAAAACACAACCACAACAGAAACCAGCATGCACATCTCTGAGCTGCCTCCTGCTCCTCATAAACAAGAGCTATAAACTCATTGCCACAAATTGAAAAAAAAGATCAAATAATCCTCTAAAAAAGACCACTGTAAACAGCTAAGAGAGCTGTTGTTTGACTTGTACTGGAAACCCCATTTCCACTTTCTCCGCAGAAATAGCAGGAATGGAGAAAGTCTGATGCTAACAGGCCCCGTCCCTGGCAGTCCAAGCCTACCCACTTGCTAGGGAGGCTTTTGGTTGACTTCAGCCACGCTTGGTGAGGAAACACAGAATAACTGAAGCAAAACCCTACAAAACTAAACTGCTGATGTACCCAACCCAAGTTGCTAATGGCCAATGGCTGAGATGGCCAAACTGGATGAACCGCTATACAGTGGGAGCGGTGCCGAGTTGGGCTCCCATTGCACCATGCTGGTGCTGAGTCTGGAAGGAGTGGGTGCTCTAGTGCTGTGGGGCTGCGCCAGTGGAGCACCTGCAGGTTGGGTTGCTCTCAGTGGCCTGTGTGCCCCAGGTGAGACCCTGCTGTCTTTTGCCACTCTAAGAGCCACCTTGCTCTCTGAAGGACTGTCTCAACCCTGGGCCAAGATGGCAGCTGTCACGCTTCCACCTCTGGTGCTGCCACTGATGTCACACCCAAGGACCTGGTGTCAGTGGGATGCTGTGGATGCTTCTCAGGATATAGGATCTGTAAGCTGTGCCTTCACAAATGGAAATGCAACGTATGTTTCTGAAGGGCTGGAGACTACTAATGAGAGCCCCTGTGTTGTGCATCACCTGCTGCAGTGACAGGTTCATACCTAGCCAGATAGATGTGTGTTTCTCAAGGAATAAGTTACAGTCTGGGGAAGCATTCTGTGGGCTCGGTGTTTACAGAAAACAGCAAAGAGGAAGGCTGTGGCATTGGAAAGGAATCACGGCACAGTTGCACATGAGCCGGTCTGGTAGCAAAGTATTAGAGAATAAATTGCACTACCCCCAACCTTAAGGACTGCGGATAATGCGCAGCAATGAAGTTTTATGTGTGCTCAAGTACATATTTTTTATGCAGCTAAAGCTATGTCGCAGATGTTCTTCACTAGAATAGATTTTGCCTTTGCTAATCCTGTACTAATCTGCTGGTAGAGCTATATCTGCATTATTACCACTGGGCTCCTTGTGGAGAGGAGCCACTGCCCACTGGGGGCACGGTTCCTCTGCGCCCCCCTTTGCGGAGCTGCAGCTGGGAGGTCAGGCTTGCTCGTGCCGGGGGGGAGCACCCCGCACAGCCCCCGTTTCTATTACCACTACAGTGCTCTGCCAGGAGAGGGAGCTAGGACTCTGAGATTCAGTGGCCTTTGATGTTTTCTGTTCACAAATCATGAAGGTGTTATAGCTGTCCAACACTAACATAGGCTTTCCTGTTTGGCTGGGTGGATATTCAGGGGGCTCATGACTTCCCATGGAGGCTACATGCTGCAGAGGGGTTCGGTTCCTGCTGGATCATAGAGGACTCTGATGCTCTGAACTGTGTTCTGAGGCTCTCATTCCCTTTTTCTGACTTCTTCCCAATGGGAGTTTGGACTTGGTGAAAATGAAGTGAAGCCTACAGATCCTGGCATCAAGCTATAGGTGCAAAACCACTGAAATGCAACCACCGCTGGGGTGGAGGTGACAACCAATGGATGCATAGCAAGGCAAGAAACATCTGGGAGGAGGGAAAAGTTTTGGTTAAGGCTACCAGGTGGCACACAGATGTTTGACAACATTTCTTTTAACTTGGAAACACATCAGGCTTCTTCCCCCTGCAGTATATGTGTTTCATTTTAAACAAGTAACTGGCAGCTGGGGAAAGTTACTAGAAAATGCTAAGTCTATGTTCCAGCACTTGCAACAGCAGCAGAATTACCTGTTTCCTATTCTGCCCAAGCTTTCTCTCTCCTTTTTTAGATATTGTTGGCCTCCAGTCAAGTTTTGCTTAAGTTATGTATCAGAAGGGGAATAAGTGGAGCTCCAAGCTTGTTTAAAGAGTAGAAAAGGGAGTTCAAACGAAGCTGGCAGAGATAGCAATGCAACTATTATCTACGTTCTGGATGTGCTTGGGCCTGCTGGTAAGAAAACAGGAAATAAGTGAGAAAACAATTCTTATAAATGTGAAAACCAGCCAATTCTACAGGGCTCCACTCTGTGCTCAAATGTCTGTAAGTGCTGATAAAAGAGCACACATGATGAGAAAGTGCTGTG
The DNA here is from genome assembly GCA_013400535.1 of Scopus umbretta. Classification (NCBI taxonomy): domain Eukaryota; kingdom Metazoa; phylum Chordata; class Aves; order Pelecaniformes; family Scopidae; genus Scopus; species Scopus umbretta. Next base: position 16,372 of record VZTL01095507.1, on the reverse strand, counting down.
TCATTATCAAAGGCTCTCTCAGTCTTATTTTCATTTCAGTTTTCTTCAAGTGCCTGAGTCTGGCAAGGGAAGGAGAATAACCTAATTTCTTCTTTGACTAATGAAACGTGGTCATTGACCAATCTGCCCTCTTTTCCTTTGAGGTGGTGGATAGAGAGTTGTACTTCTCTTCTGTTTTCTACCTGATTTGAAAGTAAGAACAGAGAAATTTGGTGACTTGGAACATGGAAATTTGGAGGCTAGAAGAAGAGCTCCTCAAATGGTGCTGGGCTCTGTTATCCAGGAGGTGCCCAGGAGCCAAGGTAGAGAAAAGATTGTTGAATGATAACATGGTGTGAGCAACCACTGGAAACTGTGAACAGTGAGGGAGGCTTCTTCACAAGAAGTACATTTTATTGGCTCTGAGTCAGAAGAATCCTGCGATCTTCTGATGCCCTCACTCTATGTTACCCCCTGGTCCAAGGGGTTGGGCTTTGCCTGCTAGGAGGCACCAGTGGGCACTGCAGAGCTCTGGGACAGAAGCTGCTCCCAGAAGTATGGCAAGTAGCCATCAGGGTGCAGGAGGCATTTGGTGGCCAGGCCCCCAAGTTTATAGCTCTTACCATTTCCGTCCTTGCAAAGGGCTCTACCTGATATAGGTGAATGGCATGGAGTTTTGCATACAGGAGCTGTGGTTGTGACTTCCCATCTTTGCACCAGCCAACAAGTTATTATAAAAATAAATACCTCAGTGGCAGCAGCAGCAGCAGCTGCATCCCCAAGGGGCTATTTACTTCCACTGGCATGAAGTCCTGCAGAGGAGCTCAAGCCAAATCCTTCAGAGACCAGTGGGAATCTCTCCAGGCTCTTGCAAAGGCAGTTTGCACACTGGAGAAAAAGTTGGTGCTTGGTCATATTTATCGCCATGTCAGTTAAAACATGTTGTCAGTTAACACCTTTTCTAACACAACATATATTTTCTAAAGCTGAAGGAAAGTGAGCTTCTTTACCTCCTTTTATTTTTCAACTAGTTATTCTGATTTACTTCTGAAACTGCACAACACACTAACTGGTGGTTCATGGAGTGGCCAGGGATCAATTTTTACCTTTTCATGTGCAAACTGATCCTAAGGTATCTATCAATCTCTTATAGTCCTATCTACAGAAGACATGCCCAATTTAAGAAAACTGAAAATATATAAAGGAAGCTAAGGTGGGGTGACATTTGCTTTCCTTGGCTTGCTCTCTAGAAGATGTTTGAAGGGTGAGTTTATTATCTGTAGGAAGAATGAACAAGCCAATACACCCTTTTCAAGGGTTGCAGGTGCCTTAATGTAACTTGCTTATTTAATTTGGATCTATATACCTCATGAGAAGGGCAGACGATTTTCATTTTCAAGGCCTTATTTAGCCATAAAACGTGTATCACGTTAGCTAAGAGCAGGTCTATGAATTTCATTTTATTTGGTGACAGGAGAAATAGGGATGTATATATCACCCTTTCAGTAACTGCTATTAAAAGGTGCATGTTTCATGAAGAAACAGTGTATTCCATGTCACAACATCTTTTGTGAAATAAAATTCAGGGCATTTGTAGTATATGTATATGAAAAGTATCAGTTCACTCATACGTTAAGAGTATCAGGAAAATATAAACCCATTTTGTGACTGGAGCTGGTCACACCTGGAAAATTACGATGGATTGTGCTCGCTCCAACAAAGTCAGTAGGAGATTTTCTACAGCCTCAATGGGGCCAAAAATTCTCCTAGATTTCATACTATTATAGGCATTGTACAATTTAGCCACCAAGGTCATAAAAATGCTATAATCCCTAGTGTGATACGTGATGGGGTAAAAACACTTACAAAGGTATTGCTTTCTAAACTGGTGTAATTACGGTAGTAATTCCCAAAGAAGAAGTATTACAAATGCATTTCCAGTTCCAGTTTCTCAATTTTTTTGTCAATGTTCATTACAGTAGTGATATGCTTGTGTCTAAATCTTGTTGATGTTCTTCCAGAGGGCACTAAAACCCCTAAAGTAAGTAAAGAAAAATTTAGTTGGTGATTCTGACTGGCTGCTGAATTGCTGCCTTTTGAGCCCTGTCCCTCAGCTCATAATCTATAATGTTCGCTCTTGTACTACACAGACTACTTGCTCTTTGTTTATATTAAGCCACTTACAGTTTGTTTAACTTAAAGGGAATTGGGGGGGGTGTGTGTGAAGCAAGCCCTCCCCCCACCAAACTTGGATTATTTGGGGCTAACAAGCCTAAGAGAGCTGTCAACACTTGTTTTCACTCCTCGGGAAGTTTGCAGCTGTGGTGAAGCTGCCCTGTGGGGCAGTGGGGGCTGGTGGGATGGGGGGCTGGTTTCGGTGGGGCTCTGGTGACAGTGCATGGGGCTCGGACACCAAATCTGAGGGCAGAGAGTCTACCCCTCCTGTCCGTGCACAGGGCAGGGTCCTGAAAGCCTCTTCAGGCACCAAAGAAACCTACTGAGTTTGCACCCTCCTTTTCCAGTTTTAAGGAGGTGGACATAGGTGGACATACAGGTCTCTGAATTATGGCAACAAAAGATTCAAGCTGAAATAAACACCAAAGTTGCACATGGCGTGAGAAGTGTGTTTGACTGTTTCCTGACAGTGATCCTCTCTATACTGATGAAAATCAGCTAGAGGTAAATAAAATTAAATATTCTCTTTATGATAAATGAAAAACCTGATCTCAGGGCCCACTTATTTTTAACCTTGCAGTTGCACTGTGTTCCTTGACAACCGGGGGGAGGAAGAGGTGCTAGAGGCTCTGGTATTTGTTTTTTTCCCAGGGCTTGAAATTGGCGTCAGGTGCTCTGTTCATGGGCAATAAATGTGTTTCGATCTTCTCTGATGATGTCTAGCATCTGCATTTCTCTTTGCTCCATAAAGCCACCTCCTCTCCACTGGTTAACTAAGCTCTCAGATGTTATTTGAACAAAGAAGTGCTGTTCTTTAGGCAAAAAAAACCAGAAAAAGGCTCAGTATATTTATTCTCTTCCTTTGAGTGTGTCAGTTCTTTGACTAATGATGACAAGATTTCTATTCCTGTTGAGTTGCTAGCTTCTTCACAGGTGCAACTAAATAAATACATCAGTTTGGAAGATGATTTCTTACAACTGTCCTGCAAATTGCAGAGACACAGTTGACTCATTTCTCATATGCCTTTATCAGATAGCTACCAGATTAAAGACTAAATGAACAACACCTACTTTGATTTGATACCAGATTAAAGATCAAATAAACAATATTTACTTGGATTAGATTTGAAACGGTCACTGGGTTCACTGTGATTTTATATCTCCTCATTAGCCCCAGTCACCAACATAACATGTTGCAAAAAGGACCTTTGTGTCTTCTAAGCTAAAAGGAAACCTGCAAATAATACCATTCCATTTAAATACAGCCCCTGAAACCCTGGTGGGGTGTCAAAAAGATTACCAGTTTAGACTTTCAGAAACCATGCAAATCATTTCTTGCTGATGTTCCCAAAGATTTAAAAGCATACAACATTTATGTCTCACAATTTGATAGACTCTTTTGTAGTAAACAAACCAAGGAATTTCTATTTTTCTAATTGAGAATTTTGTTGACATTTAGTGCATTATGTGTATATAGTAAACAAACAGTAATCCATGTTTACAGCTTTTTTGAAAGTCCACAATTCTTCAGCTGGAGGTGAGTGGACATAATATTGAGCTGGGATTCAAAGTGATATCACCATGCTCTAGATTAGATAACAATGATCTGTCCATGACAGACACATTTCTTACACTGTTTTTGGATTTAAGTTTTTTTTTCTTTTTGACTTGTGGTCTTTTGGCTAGTACTACCAAGAAGCCACCACATTCTAGATGAGGATCTCCAGTATTTACACAGCGGATGTTGCAGCCCCTTGGTGAATGTGGGAGGCAGTAGCATAACCATCTGGAGGAGGCAACAAGATTTAGCGTGAATAGTTTTGTGGTTTGATCCTCCAAATAATAATAAAAAAATATGTAGTAATATAAGTTCTTCAGCGTTACTCTCCAGCCTATATTCCTTCTACGCTGAAAGAAATTGTGGTGAAGTTACGTGTGGCCTAAGGCTGACTACAGCAGCTATTTCTTTGGCCTGAAAAAAGTGTACAGTCACCATTGTCGACATCCCTCAGCACTAGATTAACCCAAATGCTTAGGTTTAATTACCCAAACCTTTACCTAATGAAAATGAGAAAGTAGACGTACCTCAATGTCTTCTTACTTCAAAAGAAAAGCTTATATCATGAAGATTTTGCCATGAAACCTCCATCTTACAAAGACTTACAGAAGAGCTGAAGTTATGGCCTTACCGAAGTATAGCAGACAACGCTGAGGGCCCAGCTACACAACAAGGGTTTAGCAGCTAGTGATGGCCATGTAGGTAAATAGTGCATAAGTCAAGCACTTTAAGTAAGACTTTATGGAACGGAAGGGCTGCAGTATGTTTTGCTGGTATAAAAGGGCTCAAATCTCACAACTGGTGGCTTTGGTTGCTATGGTAACAATTATACTAAAATTAGTGCCTGATACATGAAATAATTTCTTCCTGATAAATAATCTGATCAGTTCTATGAGAAAGACAGAAAACTTGATAGGACATATAATCTACAGGGACAGCAGAAACTCTCTGTCATTAGTCATGTATCTATATGGGAGACAAGAAAGCAAGTAAACGTAGTGCTTCAAGCATATTCTAAAAGGATCATTGTGCAGAAAAATTCTCTCAATGCAGAAATCAAAAGGTTTATAACAGGGAGAGGCAGTGCCTGCTCTGCAGTGACAGCTTCATGTTTATTTATTCTAGAAAAAATAAGGAGGAGATACTGAAGTAAAGACAAGATAATTTTATTCCCAGATCAAATAAAGGAACACAGAGTGTGTTCTCATCAAAGTGATTACTTTAGGGGGAACTAATACAATGAATGTTATTAAATGAAACAACTTCTTTATAGGGCATCTCACATTAAGGATTTTAGTGTAAGTAATATTTCTGTCAGGCAAAGTGATGCAAGACAAAACATCTTGTAGAAGATACAAAAAAGACCTTTAAGAAGGCACTAAAGTAACAAGACGTGAATATGAACCATTGTGAGAACTCATATAAGATGGCATTTTCTCAGAGAGTGCATCATTTATGCATCCTTATAGAGGTACTCCTCAATAAACACATTCTTGTAAAAATGTATTCTATTTACTATACTTCCTCTGCAACAAATTATCCCTTTGCTTAACAGCTCTGAGAAACAAGGATGTCAGGAGCAAAAATGACTATTGTCCTTTCACTAGTTGCTTGAAATCTTTTATTTTAAATTAGCTTTTAGGTGCTGGTATATGTAGAGCTAAAGTAAATGGCTGCTCAGCACAGACAGCTGGGACAAATCCTCAGCTCTACAGGAGCTGTCTTCATTGAAATCTGAAAGACGTGCATTTGTCTCCTTCCATCATGTTGGAAGCCTTAGGAGTAAACCCTCACAATGCTGGGCACGAGGTGCGGTCAAGAAGGGAAGTTTGAACAGATACCATGCTTTCTCAGTACATTTACACACATTAGCCTGACAATCAGAGCTAAGAAATGTGGACCCATTGTATCTTTTTTGTATTCTGAATTGGACATCCATATATCAGCACAACTGAAGACCTATTGCCACATTTTATTATCCTAGAGTCTAAGAGGTCTCGAGGGGTAATTATTTATAAAATGACTAAAACATCTTGCCTCCAGGGCAGAGGTCTGGAAAGCCATGTCTTCTCTCAGGGTCATGAGAGCTAGAGATGAAAAAGCCTGACTGCATCATCTCGTATTGTTCCCTCCAGTGCCTTTGCTAGTAATTTATCAAATCTGTATTTATCTTAGTATTTATATATGGCTCCCATTGCACCACTTTGCAATATTCAATTCCTTTATTCTCACAAGGGCCCTATCTGGTATATTCTACATCACATCTGATGCAGTCTTGAAGAGAAGGATCATAGCAACAGAAAATGACAGGAATGTAGTCCCTTTTCCTTACTGGCTACCTCACTCGCTAAATTGCAGTTTGATTCTCATCTGATGGGGCTTCCATCTTTCACATGGGAAAGACGAAATGAGTAGGAGAGTAGGTGGGAACTGAGTTTGTTTTGAGATGTGAAGGGCTCAGAGCTGCCCTCTGTTTTCTGCTAGTTTTTTCCACAATACTCAGGACTTTGCAGTAACTAGAGAATTTACAGAATATCTCACTACAATTATTTGGTCAAGTTCTATGGCTTTTATTATTCAAGAGGTTTGACTGCAAAATGAAGATGTGCTTTTTGTGCTGGGATATCATTTTGTTTTCATCAGGTACTTGCTGAAGAGAGACATGCATGTTTTAACCCTAATTTTTTGTTTTCTTTAATTCCTTTAATTTCTCAATAAAAATCTACTAAAAAAGAAAAACATAAATAAATAAATAGGTAAGTAACCCCCCAAACCTTTTGTTTCTCTTCGGATTGGCCAGTTTTTCTGAATCTTTTAATCCTCGCTATGACCAAATATTACTAACCACAAGCGCTGAAATGCCATCTTCATCCGCTAGATGTAGACATACTAGAGATCTCTCCCCCAACCCATTTCTTCTCAGGAACAAGAGATTTTGAATCTGGGTGTTTTCCGAAGTATCAGATAACCCCAGAGAAAGGCTCTTTGTGTTGGCTATAGAATCAAGAGCAAATTGTTTGCTGAGTCAGTGTCTGCCTTTGTTCTTTATAATTCTGCCAAGGAGGGAAGCACAGCACATGCTAATACATATTTATGGTCATTCTGACTTGCAAATATCATGGATGGACACAACCAAGTGACACATGGGAAAGCAGGACTTGAGAACTCTACTGCCCTAGGAGAGTTTAAATGATAAAAACACTCTCCAAGAATAATGGAGGGTATATTTTATATGGAAAATATATTTCTTGTAGACATAGACCCGCTTGATTGTTAAACTTAGAATTCCCCAGATTTTTATTACCAAAGTATGCTGTCTTCAGTTGCAGCACTTACAGGTCTTGTCAGAACCTGCTGGCACAAACCACCAGTTCTGGCTTGAATGGCTTAACGGTCATTTGTACAAGCCATGAGCGAAAGTATGGTGGAATAATAAAACAGAATATGGGAAAGTCTGTTAGGACTCTTTCAAAAATGTAGAAAGTCTCCTATGAATATGGAAAAGGAGGTGCAAGTACTGGCACTTTCACGTCTAGCCCTCAAACAGCCATTCTTTCTCTGTCAATTTGATAGTAATACAAGTTTTGAATAATACATTGAAAAGACTGTGATCTTAAGGACTTGTTACAGACATTTTCTCTACGGTCCTAATCCAGACTGGAGGCTGGAGGATTTGGATACAGGCTAATGGTTGATTCTTGTTTACCCGCTTGGCACTTTTCACAGTTCTGGCAGTAGAAAACAGCCTTGAAGTGTTTGTAAAATATGGTATACATTTGCATTGTAGCAAGTGAGGAATGAGTCCCAAAGTCTTTAATGCTAACGTTGGTATGAATGTAAATTTAATAGACCCGGAGCTTTTTCGTAACAGCCCCCATACTTTCTCTTTGTGAGTCACAAGAGAAAACAATCATTCGATAAAAAACATTTTTACCTTAGAACCATACAAAGAAGTATTATTGTTCTTTGGGAAGAAAAGAAGCACAAATTCAGTGTTATTTCTCATGTATAGTTCATTTTACTTTTTACACATAACAATATAAGTCTTCCTATTACTCCTATTATTAACATACGGAAATGTTCAACAAAGAACTTGGCTCCAGTGATGAATCTCTCTGACTTGTTCTAAACCACAGATGTTAATTACAACACTGGTCCATTAGCTGTATAGTTCTTTCATTCATGAATGTGTGACGAGAATTTCTGGGGTTACTGAACCTCCTCTGATCATATATTTTGAGATGAGATGAGGAAGACAGATGGTGATCTGACTCAAATGGTCACCTTTGCAGACTTTGTATTGCAAATGAGCATAAATGCTTTTATTATAAACAAATGCACCAAAAGTATATTTAAAAAACCTTTAATATCACACATCCATTTCACATCTTGTATCTTATTTGAACTTAAATTTAATCATGGCAAATGAAACTGGATAAAACAGTTCTCACTAGGTTTGTAGTGTCACGCAGATTATTTAATTTACTTTGCTGGAATTTTCTCATGGACAAGCCTTAAGGAGTAGGCTAAAAGTCATGGACTACCAAATAGTCAGCGAAAGTTTCTTCATGCCATGCAAAGAACTGACCTAAGGACTTTATTATTTTCTTAAGGGCAGCTCTTTTCCAGCCTCATTTTTAAAGTTCATTCCTCAATCTAGGCAAAGTAATCATGAAAATAAATAAAAAAATTATATTTAAAGTTTTAAAAGTTTCTGTATTTAAAGTATGCAAGTAGTTTAGCTTTGTCAGTACTTCAAGATGCTTGAAAATTGAGCTACAAAGGAAACTAGACACCCAGTCTGCAATGGAAATATATAAGATCATGAATTGGATTTAATAGGCTCCATTAAATCACAACATTAATGCTACTGCATGATACTTCACCTTAGCACCAGATTAAAGAAAACCCATCTCAAGCTGAAAAACATATGCTCTAAACCTTCCAAGTTTGAGAATAGAGCTGTGCGAGCCATTTACTAGGAAAACTGTAAGAATATTGAGCACATCTGACTTCTGTTTCAGTACAGACATGAAACTTGAATGAAATATTCTTAAAAATTTTAGTCTTTAGAATTTAATATAGGAATTCTCAGGACTAATAGACCTTTATAGATTAGCATGTTTGTAGCAGTTTTAAAAAGAATTGAAGAGAATGTTTGTTTTTTTCAGATGAAGAAACATAACCAATTTCACAAATGCCTTTTATCAAAACATCAACCCAGCAGAAAACACAAATATCACACAGAGAAATAATTAAAAAACTTATGAGTTGCGAATCTTGGATTATTAGCAGCTTAAAAAAATTGCAAATACTCAGTAACTTTGTTAAAAACAACTATTTTGCCTGGATTTTCAACCTGGAACTCCTATCCCTTCTTTGAAATCACCTGTCATCAAAACAAAACAAAATGATAAAACAGGATCTCATTTGTTTAAAACCTAGTGGGGATTCTTCAGGGAGCTGTGTCTTCTGTTCTGCTTTTCTTTTTTTTCCCCCCAGCATGAATACAAGTTAACTATCTAAAATTGTGGTTGCAGTAGAAGCTTCTGTCATGTGGAATGGAAAGGAAAAAATATTTTGGCAACTGACTGAGTAACTTTAACCCAGAGCATCTCCGTTACTTAACGTTTGGTCATTATTGCTAAAGTTCATTGACATGAAAATGAAACCACCTCCTTGGTTTTGCCGAGTGAGCAAGGAAAGAGTTTCATACAGTTTTTCCAATTGCATTTTGAAGGAGAAGGAAATTGTAGTGTTCACCTATTTCTGGCATTGAATCTCACTTCAAAAATACAGAAGGCATTTTTTCAATCAAGTGTTGCACGTATCATTTAAACGTAACTCTGAAAAAGACAATTAATTTGTCAACCTAGGAATCTAGCAAAGAGAGAGAGATTAAAAAAAATAACAAATGTAACAAGCCATAGAAAGGTCGCAGAAGCGCAGGCACAATTACATAATATGCATGGTTAGGATAAAGATTATCCAGAAATTCTTAGTCGTACTAAATATAGAGACTCAAATGAGAGAATGAAGTAGAAAGCAAAGCCTCCAGGACCAGACCGGAGTGAAACAGAAAATGTCAGCAATCCTAAGCTTGTGTTCGGAAGGGCCAGGCACGTGCCCTGGAGCCTCTGAACTCCTTTGGAGTGGGCTCAAAAAGCAGTTATGTTTGCGCACAGAGAAGGTTACTCTTGCCTCTACGCACGTGGGCTCTGGCTGTGTTTCTGGTGCATGGTCTCTCCCAGGAGCCACAGATCCATTCCTTCCCTTGCTGGAAACCTTAGTCACTTACGAACAGTCATGCAAAGATCTACTCTTTTCCCCTTGTTACCAGTCTAGTGTGTTATGAGACACTATCTAGCACACAGAAAGAGAAACAAATGACACACAAACCTTGTAGAAGAAGTTTTCAGCTACAATGGAAAAACTTAAGCCCTTGAAGAGTCTTAGAACACAGGTCTGCATGTGCACATGCCATTTATGAGCAAATACTCAACTGGCAGCCGTGTTCGTGGATGAAGCAGGCATTTTTTGGGTTTGTAATTCCTCCGAGGGATGTTGAATACCCAGCTTCCTCTGCAGCAGGACAGATTTTCTGAAACACCCTCTTTCCAAAGTTTTGAAAGATTGGATGTGGGAAAGACAGCATTGCTATACTCTAAACTTTGGCTAAAGGATGTTGTTAAATAGCCATAAAAGACAGTTAAAGAATTCCCTATTTCTTAGTTCTAGAGAAATAGAGGAGTTTCTTCACACTGCTACAGAAAAGGGGAATCTTCTCTGGCAGAGAGAGAGGAAATGGGCAGCAAGGACAGAATCACAACAGCTGACTGTCTGTACAATTTATGGCATGATTTTTCAGAGACAAGTACCCCATCTGTGCAGAGTAAAGAAACTGCCAGCAGTAGAAACAGGCAGTTTTTTTTTTTTTTTTCATACTTGGAGGTGCTGGTGGCATTTCCCATTTGAAGCTTGGGACAGAAACGTGGGGTGGAAAAGGAGTGGGAGAAGTATTCCCTGACATGTTTAAACATGGTTTTAACAACACTAGAGCCAGGGTCACCTAGGCCATGTACATTTTTGCTGCAACTGGGCATTTGGATTTAGCATGTTCTGAGAGTTCATACCGAGAATTTCCCTACTTGCTTCAGCCTATGCAAATGCCAGCCTGTTTTTCAACTGTCAATACATATGAGTGGTGAATTTGTGTGTGTAAGACGTGTGTGTAAGAGACATACCAAGAAGTGGATGAGTTTTGTCTTTGGCAGTGCAGTAGAGCTTTTAACATGTGGTTTACTGACTAGTCGGAGAGCAGCCTTTAAAAGCTGCTGTGCCTATTCTTTATCCTAAAAACGTGATGTCTTTTCCTACTGTCTTGCTGGGTATGACAGAAAAGGGCATTACTCAGTTTTTGCGTTCAACATCTCAATAGTTCAAAGGAGTAAATAAAAAATAATTACAAGAAACAAAGGGAAAATCTCAAGCAAACCCGTAATTATTTTCTCCCACCCAAATAGCCTTGCTCATGTTTGGAATTTCTCCTACCATCAGGATAGCACTTGGATTTCCCTTCCTATTGTACAGTTTAAGCTTTCCATAGCTTTTGGGCACCCACAGCAGAATATAATAATTAGAAATGAACTGCCAATACAGTAGGATGTTGGAAGTTTCCCAGCAAAACCAGAAGATGGGAATTGCTTGGAAAGTTTGCAGTGGGGACCCAGCTGGTGAATGCTGTGACCACACTGGGCTGACAGGACCCGCAGAGCATCGACTGCAGGGCAAGGCGGAGCAAGCGGGGGGAGAGGTGGCTCTCGGACTGGTCAGAGGCAGGAGCTTGGGCCCTGCTCTACGTGCGTGACAGATATTGCACTCAGCCATGTCACCATGCTGGAAATGAAGCAGATGTTGGCTATATAACTCCTTTTTTTCATGTGCCACCAGCCACAGAGTCAAACCAAGCAAATTCAGTGGGCTGGCTAAGCTTTGGGCAAGTCAGAATGGTTATCATACCAACAGATCATATTGTGGCACTGACCTCGATTTAGACAGACTGTTTTTTATCCGAGTCACTCAAATACCAAAATACATGCTTGACCTTAAACCTGGGACTAAATCACACTAAAATACTCTTTAGGACACAGAATAGTTACCATGAGCAGTCCTACTTAAAGCCAGAGTAAATTTAGGACAATAATCTACATGTTTTTTAATAAATGAAGGTAACTAGACCTCGCAGAACAGCAAGAATTGTGCCTGGCCAGATGTGTTTGTATGGCCGGGTTATAAGAAAGATCTCAATTTAGGCAAGAGCAAACACAAACATAGACAATATGTAGCAAGTTTTTCTAGCCCACTCATTTATATATGCCATGCTTGTGTCTCACTCAGCATCCTGCTCCCATCCCAAAATGTCAATTTGGATGCTGCTGTTTTTTCGTTCTCCACAGGAAGCACTTAATTTTCAGGACATGCTGAAAGTGATCTATTCAGATTTATCTTGTGCCGGGCATTCATACGATGGGGTACTTCAACTATAGAAATGGTGACCCTATTCTTATAACTTCATTATACAGACCAGTTCAAATACAAACCGTAAAACTGGGAGGTATTTGTGCATGCCAGCATCATGCATTCAGAAAGCCAGACTTAGTCTCCCAAAATGATGAACCTGGCTTATAATGTTCTTTAAGAAACAGACGTTTGTCTTGACTATCACAACCCATACAGAAATTGAGCTCTTAGTAAGAGAGGGAAGGCTTCATAGGTTTAAAGAGAGAAAAAAACAAGGCCCAGTTAAAACTATCTTGACATCTGAAAAATGAAAGAAAGAGCTGGGAAAAACAACACTATCTATATTGTAAATATTCTGGATTCTTTCCTGGAAGGGAAAAAAAGAGGAAAAAAGGCTCTTCTATAGATATATGTAAGAAGCTGAAGGTTTTGATTTGATCAGTTACTGGCATGATGCCATAAATGACAAGATTCTTCAATAACTTAGATTATCCAACACTAAAATCCTGATATATAGGGTTATTTAGATCCAAAGTCTTGCTGAAACCAAAGGAATTTAGGTTCCAGCCCTTAATTCAGTTTAGATTTACAAGGTAGGACTCTCTATAGAGCTGAGAATTAATCCTGCAGACAGGTAGTTCTGGCACTGCTCCAGCTCCTGTAAAAGCTGTGATGTCTTTTCCGAGAGGTCCAGAAACTGCATAGGTTTCTGGAAGTTCATCCTTTTGAAGATACCCACTGCAGTCACAAATGCACGATGCACCTGCTTCTTAGACCCCACTGAAAGAACAACACCTCTTAAAAACAGTCTGCTGATAATAAAGCCTCTGTCTTAAATGGGGATTTAGCCAGAAAGTACAGAAATGGTTTGAACATTCACAGCTTTTACTATCTCCTTCTACATGCCCAGTACATACAGTTCCACGATATACCTCTTCTTACACATACAACAAATGGTGCACTCCGTTTCTTAAAACTCACTACCTGTGCACTTGTCTTCATTATGAAATTTTGTTTTCTTCGTTACGAAATTTTGTTGTATTTGGACTTGACATAGTGATGACCGTAACTGACCTGTCAGTGTAGATCAGAGCAAATAATATTCAGCACGGCAGGTAACTGTGATTAAACCTTGGTCCTATTTCATAATACAAACAAGCATCTCAAGACCTGACTTGGAAGGGTCCTAATAATCAGACCTCCATTTTCAAAGGTACAGAAATGTTGTTGATATAAGACAATAATGAGACAAGAATTTTAAAAATCAAAGGAATTAATGTGATGTATATGCTGCAGATTTTAGTTTAATCTTTGAGAAATACAGCTATCTGCAGCATTTTTACAGAGGCTTATGAGAGATATTTAAGGTAACCAACAGAAAAGGAAGATATAACTTCCTTTCAGAATATCATTCTGTACCTTTAAAATCACTGTTGGAACAAGTCAGTGTTTTCAAGCTGCTCTCTGCCAAAATGCCTAACGTGTCCTATTATCTGCAACAGTGTGTGCTATTCTTTCACAAATCAAAGCAGGTATTCAAAACTGGACACATATGAGTAAAAAGTAGAATTGTCACATGCAGTATTTTCTGCATGTGAATGGAGCAGGACCTGAACGTGGCCCAGGAAAGATTTTCAGTATTTTAAGATCAGAGCAGTTTATTCTTTTAGAAGCTATTTGTTGGTGCTTGTTTTTTTGGTGCAACATAATATTCTCAGGTACGGCTCAGAAGAAAGCATCGTAACATATAGGAGTCAATGGATCTATGTCTACATGGGTTCACTAGATATTGATCATGTCTTCTGGGAATATGCAAGAAAAGAAAAGAAGGATTTTTCCCCTTTTAAATCTGTGTTAGGAATTATACAGTCCTCCAGTGGAGCCCCTAGCTGGCTGTATGTGCTTCTTTGTTTCCTGTAGGGAAAGGGATATAAAAAGTGCAGATAACGAAATCTAACTAGAAGGGTAGGCCTCTTAAAAGTATTCATTGTCTGGGGAAAGAGGGAGGAAGGAACTCACCTGACCTTGACCACCCAAGCTTTTAACACTCAAAAAGACTTTCAAAGCTTTCTGAGGCAGATTTACAGCTGTGCAAAGACGCTGGAATTACACTGTGGCAGAAGGAATATAATTCGCCTTTGCTTCCTTCCCTCCCCCAAAAGCACCCGACTCACTTCTGCATTGTTAGAAATTTAAATACATTGGTTTGGGAACTGATTGACAGAATCAAAGGAATTCCTGGCTCAACACCCTCACACAGTATCCCCTTCCAAATTTCTAGCACTTCTCTTATACTGGCTGCCTTCGCTGTGAGAACCAGTGCCCCCGTCCCTCCGCTCTGCGCCCTCTGTAACAAACGAACCCATCAGCCAGGGTCTGTGGCTGGTGCAATTAACACATTACAGCTGTGATAAGTTCCTAAAAGCCCTTTTTTTGCTGATAAAGGTAGCCATTGTGGGTAGGCCACAGTTCTCAGCCTTCTGGGCTGTGTCACCAATAACAGTCCAGTCTGGATGCCTCCTTACGAAACAACGGCAATATTATTGCTGGCTCTAACCCCAGAGGATCCAGGTAGGGTTAGAGATCCACTGCGCTGCGCACTCGAAATTCACAATGTCTAAATTTTGTATGATATTATTATTGTACTAATATGTCCAAATAGCAATAACCAACAATGATACCTGCTTCCAGAAGCAGTGAGAGAATTACTCCAGTCACAGTAGATTTCCCTTGGAGCAAGTTCGACCTTCTGTTCAGACCTCCAAGAGAAGCTGTTTTAGTCAAAGATTTCTTGAATACATGGGGAATATACAAACAAATCTCCTTGAATTCTCAGCATCTAAGGATCCTGTTTCAGTTTGAATACACACAAACACAGGATTGTTCTGGTGGCAAAAGCAGGTGCTTTTTAATTCATATTGTATTTGAACAATTTCAGGGTCTTTGGGGTTTTAGTGCCTCAGGGTACAAAACAATGATTCAGTGCCTCAGAGAACATATCTTTAACAGTTTCTTCCAGTCAGAGATGCCACAAAACCAGAAAAAAAGTTTCTTTTTCACATGCATCAAGGAAATGATTAGAGGCTGGGGCAGCTTCTGGCAGGTGCAACTCCCAAAGGGGCCCTGTGCTTCTTATCTCCATGGTAGGCGATGTGTCAGATACCATGCTTAACTTCTTCACAGAGTCCTAGCCTGTCTTCCCATGCTCCTGCCCAAATAGATGTTTTGGAGTGCTGGAATCTCTGAATCTGCTTTGAAGTTCTTCACTGTAGCTACAAAAAATCATGACAAGCTACAGGTATGTGATCTCTTCCCTTCTCTCCTCTCTCTGCTACCAAGTAGTTTAATGAACATTCTGGGATGGATCAATAGAAAACCCCTGAATATAAGCCTGTGTGAAATGCAGGAATTTGGGATCTGAACTTTGCAGCTGACTCCTACATTTAAAATATCAAAATCATAGGTAGGGCTGTATTCTCTGATTTTTGGAATAAATTGTACAAAATTATTTGCAAACTTTACAGCTAAGATCTTCCTGAATTATCTTATTTATGTTTCTTCTTTACAATCGGTATTCATTTTGTAAGTCAATAACATATGGGATGTATCAATATACTCAAGTGAAGATGACATATTCATAACTCATGCAGCTGTTTTTTCACACCTGAGACAGAATATAATGCTCCATATCAGTATTCATCCACAGCTGTACCACATAAATAAAAAAACAGGGTGTGAGGAAAAAAAGAAACAATGACTTAAAAGAAAATTCAGCTTTCTAACTACAGGTTGCTGCACTTTTAGTTGGGAAACCTAAGAATCTCTTAAGCATGGTTGTGAGAAGTTATTCTTTTGAGACCAACTTTTTCTCAGGGAACACAGCACTGCTGACTATAATCTGTGTGATTCAAAATGAAACGTGTAAGGTGGCACATGTGAAAGAAGGCACCACAAGAAGAAACAACTGTGCCCAGGGCAGGGAGCGCTCCTGGGAGCTGTGCTGCATCCCCCAGCTTCAGTGCCTTTTAGACCAGGAGGAAGGGGTTGTAGATCTTGCTGCACGTGTCTGGCACTTTACTGAGGCTCATTTGTATCTTCAAGACCTAGCAGTTCTCTAGGGGAACTCAAAGAGCTGAGACA
>VZTL01095506.1:0-14799 GCA_013400535.1 Scopus umbretta | reverse complement strand
TTTTTTTTTTCCCCTTAAATGAAAACATAACCAGTTATCAAATGGCACCCACCTTACCGACTATGAGAAAGTCTGCTAAAAAGACTGTGAGGATTTGGAGTGTTAGCTTTCTTCTTTACTGCTGATTTTTATAAGGGTGGATTTTTTTTGAAATGTCAAAAATATAGAGGGACAAGAGGCTTCTAGCTCTCGGGATAGACACCAAATACCAGGATAAATGGCCTAAAGCCACCTCTTGTTTTTGCTGTTTTGACAATCGCATTTCCTAAAGAAGGCTGTCTGCCAACAGATTGATGCTTCTCATTCTCTTCCCATCCTTAGTAATTGGATTGCCCTCATTAAGGTGAAAGTACTATTTTTTTTTCCTCCCTGTTGTGATTGTTTGTGTGTAGGTGGCCAGTTACAAATAGGGCAAATACTGAAATGTAGGATGTTACTGTGTTTCAATAACTCTTCTGGTGCAAAAGCATGAAGCCGTAAGTTTCCCAAACAAAATTTGAGTGCTCTGGTGCTTGTAAAAACATATGTGTAATGATGCAGGCATCAGTGAGTTTAATATTCTGTTTAACCTTCTTAAAAATAATGAGTATTATTGTTTAATGAATGACCAGTGTTTATTAGGTTAAGTTGTATTTAAGCAGGTCTGCGCTTATGCAATTCAAGTGATTTAATAGGTATTATTAAGGTAATTAGAAAACGATCACAGTTCAGCAATAATATTGAGCTGCAAAGGTTGTGAATAACCAAATTTAGAGACAGGCCTGCAAACACTAGTCTTCACTGACATTTACGCAACTCTCCTCTAATAATTCTGTAAGCCCGGGATGAATGGCCCCTTTGTTAGGGGGAGTTATTCATTAGCTCCTCAACTGAATTAGAAGAGAACATGCGTGGGTGCGAAACAACTGCCATGAAGACTGATGAGCAAAATGAGGCTTTGATAATCTTCTAATTGCAGTGACAACAATTCATGCATTTAAAAAAAAAAAAAAAAAATAACATCAGTCCTATGAATAATTTTTCATACCCATTATTCCCTTTATTCTGGTTCGAAATACCAAATAATAAATCTCTGATGTACCGTCGCTTTGTTTTCCACTGACATTTGTGAAAGCTTATGGAGATCTTCTGCCTACAAGAAAATACAGAAATAAAATCTTGAAACATGTTTTCCACTGAAATTAGCATAACCAATCAGTTGACTACACAAATCATGAAGAATTATGGTAAAGAAGAAAATCTGTGTTGAGAGAACATTAAGAAATCTCTCCATGTTTTGGAAGGTGAACAAATATCTGCACATATTCAGCTAGTTTTTTATTTCGTAAGGAGCATATCCAAGGTTTCTCAGAACTTTCAACAGAGTCAAAAGAAATCAGTTGAAAACCTGTAGGAATAAGGACTATGAGATTTAGCTGTTCCTAAAAAGGTGCAAACTGGCTGAGCCCCCTTTACTCTGTGACTGCTGTAGAGAGGGACAGCATAGCATCACTCTAGAGAAGAGAAGGTTGAGGTTTTGAGAACAATGTTCAGTAAATAGTCCTCCGCAGCCTGTCATGCCCTCAGAAGTGATGAATATAGAAATAGCTATGATTTAATTACAAGAATATCGGACTTGCAAATGGGATCTACTTTAAAGGAGACTTGGCTAAACCAGGAGGAAACTTTTGCTTTAGAAATACTGTAAGAAAAAGCCAGCATGGCTCACAAAACAAACTCACAAATTGTTTTCCCTCTAACCTTTAAAAAGATCTCTCATACTGTGTTACGCAAAAGACTTCATTGGCTTGTTCTGCCCTTGGAAGGCATAAAGCACTCCATCAGACTTAAATAACAATTAACATTATTATTAACAAACATTTGAAAGGCTCAGTGAAAAAATGCCCCTGGGAACACCTGGGGGGGCGTTCTGTGGGATTGAGAAGGAGGAAAAACAAGGGCTATTTTTATTTCAGCTTTATTTCACTGAGGATTTTGCTAAAATGAGGGGCATTTTTTCAAAATGCTTTACCCTATGCTTACCTCAATTAACCGACGATAGTCTTTTATTAGAGATATAGAGATTTTAAAGTGTAAAGAGGAAACATAAAAAAAAAAAAAGGATATTTTTTGCCTAATCAAGAAAACAGCAAAAAAGGAATAATAACCCTCTATGTGTGTGCAGGACACACATACCTGCAATTGCAGTGTTTTTACTGACAGTAACATAGATCAAATTTTCATGATAACTTCTGATGGTGGCATACAAAGACCTAAGGCTCTGAATACTAATGTGTCCCTGAACTGGATCTGTGAGAAACCACCGTCAGCATGTCCCAGTGAGAACTGCTGAAAGAGAAGTCCCTCCTCTTCAGCAAGGCAGAGTCAAAGCTGTGAGCTCTTTGGGAGAGAGACCATCTCATGTTCTGTGTCTGTATAGTGCCTCACAGCAATGCCATGGCCCAAGGTGTTACAAAACCACCCAGTAATAAGAGATTTGTCCTGTCCCATAGCCTTTCCCGTCTTTCAAAGCAGATGCAGATTTAGAGGACAGTTGGCAAAGGAATGGAAATGTGTAGAGGATTTAATTGTGCATCTGATGCCCACTGGAAGTAGGGACTAAGCTGCTGCTTGCCAGTGTGTACACCCTGAAGTCCAATTGTGTTAATGGGATATCCATTTATACCTATAGTTCAGCTGCTGGCATCCAGTATCAACAGAGAAACTATGTTATCAAAGGCAGAACTAAGAGAAAGAAAAAGTGCCCATTGGAAAAATGAAAGTCTATATGATTATTTGAAAGAAAAAAAACCTAACTTCCAAAACGAAAGTGGTTTTAAATCTAATGCATCTTTAACTGCAATAAACTACAACATTCAACCAAATGCAGACAAGAATGTTATACCCAGGCGTTACTGATGTAAGCTACATACAGCAAAAAAATCTACATTTAAGCTCACCTAGGCTTACAAATGAGGACTATTTAAAGTGAACTTAAGTGGTAAGAGCATTGGAAGGAAAGCTGGTAATGCACACTTAAGTCTCCTATTTTAAACAGATTCGGGCACAAAGGATGAAACTCAGATGCTACATGAATGGTTTGAGCTGGTCCTGGAGAAGAATAAATTAATGCGTTATGAGTCTGAGCTCCTGATTATGTAAGTAAGGACACGCACTAGTACTAAAGATGGGGAGGGGAGAGGGGAAAACTGTATTCACAATACACCTGAACACCCTGCTGCATGCTGCAGTTTGAGACTGTTGTGGGATAAATGTACCCAGGGTAACTACAGTCTGTTTTGAACACAGATTTTCAGTCGAGCCCTCCTCGACCTTCCCTCTCACAGTGGTTCAATTATTTCAATTCTACACGATAGTCTAAACGAGTATAGCGTATAGATGCTGTGCCTTTACATAATGTAGGTCTACTGAACACTGGGGCACTTTCTCCTGTGGAAGAAAAATAGTCTGACAAGTTTATCTCAGTTTTTGTTGGACACAGGAGAAAAGATCTAGGAATTCACTACAGGGATGAAACAAGCAGATACACCAATCCAATAAAAACCGTCTCAGATGCCACTGTCTGTGGTTGATGGAAACAATATTGCCTGTAGCTCCTTTGCCTCCTTGGAAACGCACTCAACAAACAGGCCACTATTTCTGGGCAACGTGGGAAGGCAGTGAGAGCTGCAGCAGTCATTACTCACCCCTGGATTTCACACCAGTGCAGGCTGCTCGTTGCCATTTATCATTTCCATATCACTCAGACAGCCCCCCGTGCTGTGTACAGAGCTGCAGCCCAGCCGCTAGCTCCAGCTGCACCCCAATTTCTCCCCAGCTATGCTGATACTGCCGGCGGCCAAAACGTTGTCTGGATGTGTTCACGGGTGTTCATTCCCTTGCCTCAGGACCCATTCCTGTGCAGAGGGCCTGACAGGGCCTTTCATGTGTGGTGACATTCAGTCCTATCCAGAATTACATTGTGTGTAACACACACAGCAAAGCACAGCTGGTTATAGCTTTAAGTGTTGCAGTGTACGAGGGAGCTTAATCCGATACCGAATGCAAAAGATGGTAGTGGTACTTTTGGCGTTGCTGTGGCAATGTAGGCACAGGTAAGCCTTTTAGCCTTGACTGCCCATGAGGACAAAATACTGGATAAACAGAACGCAGAACCTCTCGGCTGAAATAATATTAACATATATGTCTTTATTGAAAAAAGCTCATTCTTTAATGCACTTTTTATTGTACCTAGAGCCCAAGAGCTAGAATTGGAGGACCACCAAAGCAGGTTGGAACAAAAGCTGAGACAGAAGATGGCCATTGATGGTAAGTTAAAGGGGGGGTGTGCTCCAGCCCACGGGGACAGACCATGCCTGTATGCATCCCTGTTTACTCCAGAAAAGGACCGGAGTGGCTGAGGCTCTTCCTCCTATGTTCTTCTGCGAGTGCAGCTCAGCCAGCAAAACGCAACTTGTGAGATCTTCTCATCTGACTTATAGTGAAGAGAGCTAAGCTAACCTGCCCAGTTTTACATGGAACTGGAGCAGAAGCACTTGCACATGTAATTCCACTAATTGTGCTGTGCAGGCAGCAATGTCCAGCTAACATGCGATGATGGGCAGCAACGGAAAGTAATTTCTTCAACCACTTAGCATTACTGGCTACCACAGTATTTTGGAACTGCTTTTAGGTACTTGGGATTACAGTTTGGGCTTGTACTTTCATTTAGTATTAGAAAAAAGAGCATGGGGAGGAGGAATGCAGGGAGAAGGGGGGTTACATAGCACTGAATACCCCAACATATCCTGTTGTGTTCTAAGCATGTGGATTGTAAGTGACAGCAGTTTTGAATACATTTTCTGAAAAACTTTCCATTTCCTTGCAGGTACTACTTTTTATGGTTGGGCTTCTTACCGTACAAGCTAAATTTGAACTCCATGTTAAATGTTTTATAAACAAGTAGTGCTCTTCCTACCCCTTCCAGTCAAAGTTTTTCTAAAAGATCTGCTCTGGACATAAGAAGTCTTCATGGTCAACCTTAAATGGCCCAAATGCAGGAGAAATTTTCCCTGAACTATAGCACAAAAAATATTAACTGCTATTGACTTCATTTGTTATTGGCTATAATATTAATTCAAGCTGTACACCAACAGCTAAACTGCAAAGTGTAACAACAGTGTGATCTGGATTTTGACCTCTTGTTTTGTGACCTTTTAGACAGCCTTAAAGATGAGATGGATCTGAATGAGGAGGATGAAATTTTTACTGAGATGATGAAAGTGGTTGAAGAAAGGGACAAACTCGTGTCTACCTTAGAAGAGCAGAGAGTGAAAGAAAAAGCAGAAGACCAGCACTTTGAAAGCGTTATATTATCTAGAGGCTATCAGCTGAACAGGATTTAAACAGCCACATACATGCAAATAAACATGCAATATTCGTAATCATGGAGATACAGTCTTCTGAAAAATGAAGGAATTCAAATTTTTTGGGGAAATGTGTCATTTTGTTATCAAAAGCTCTTAAGCAGTTCTTTTGCTCATACCAGAGTAAGGCATTCTACTATCAGCTTAAAGGGTCACCGGAATACAGAATAGGACTGAATTTACCTGTCTGAGGGGGATCAGGGTCTATCAAAGGGAAGTCAGAGCTCCATTGTTTTCTTGGAATTTTATTTTAATGCTGAGAATAGAGTTTCTGAGAAACATGATGACATCATTTAGTACTTTTGAGATGGCATTACTTTCCATCTGTTTGTCTGAATCTGTATGTGGTTTTGTTAACATTTTGGCACAGCCAAGCCATAGTGAACTATTTAAAGGTCAGAAAGCAAGCTTCTCATAAAAACAAGGATAGTTTTTATTTCTGGCAGAGGAAGGGTCGAGTGACTAATAACTGCATATAAGTACTCATTAAAACTACTGTAAATGCAATGTCAGAAATTAATTTTCCAGGTGTTCTTAAGTTTTAGTGCACTGTGTATTTTTGAACAAGAAGTTAAAGCAATATTAAATCCCTACATTTTGTAAAATGGTAAGGGATTATCAGAAGGGTGACTACCCTTAAAACACTTACATGCTCAAAAAAGCTTTTGTATGTCACAGATTAAAGTCTTTGAAATATGCTAAATGATAATTTAAAAATAGTAATCCAGACGCAGTTTTATAGTATTTATAGGATAGGCTTTACAATTGCTTGATAAAGTACATCACAAATAGTATCATAGGGTGTGATGAGTGGTGTAGCAGTTAAAGATCCCTCTGAGAATAATTCCTCAAAAGGACTGAAAAAAATGTTGAGTTTGTAGTGTCAACATTTGATAGAAAATATTTGGGGTATATTTAAACTACATTTATCTTGCTGCTTAAGAATATGTGCATATTTTTGCTTAAAGGAACTATCGCCTATCTTTTTTGTACATGCATTTGTAGATATTGGCAAAGCAGATGTGCAGAAATTCTCATTAGTATTTGGTGTAATTTAAGTACTTCCTTAAATCTGAGATAATTCTGCAATTTAAGATTGGTAGTATTCCCAACTGTATGTATGATGCCCTAGATTTTCAAACGGAAAAAAAAAGGAGAAACTGAAAGACTGATTCTTTTTTAATATTATTTTACCTCATGCTCTGAGAAGATTTGATGTTATTTCATGAATGGTGCTAAACTGCAGCAGTTGCTTACAGTACAGCCAAAGCTAGGAGCATTCCTGCTACAAAAAAACAAAAAAAACTCTTGGTAAGTACTTGTAGGGTAACAGACACACTGGATCCTGTCACAATAACTTATGAATTATCTTAAGATTTTGCTGTATTGCAAGAAATTTAAAATACCCTTTCTAAAGATAAAGGCAAGATTTTACTATTGACAACAGTTAAATAATATACCTCTGTTGGTGCAAGGAATATACTATTGTTCTGCAATATTTATGTATTTATATTTATTTATTAGACTGTTTAAAGAGGATAAGTATGGTAATGTCTGGTTACGTTTTACAGTTCGGATGTTGTCTCTGCTTTTGATTGATAAATGTGTATTTCTAACATCGAAGTATAGGTAAAGCTGTGCATTGTGGTGTAGATAGCTTTATCAATTTGGTAAACAATTAGTAATAAAACATGAATTAAGTTTTTTAAACAATGTTCTCAATTACCATAACTTGAAGGAATACCCTGAAAACATAGTATTATATTTAACAATATAATTTGTCTTTCATGGCAGTGGAAAGACATAGCAGAATCCTTGAATATGTTCCAAAATTACCATCAGACTTTTCTTTTTTTCTGTTACTCATAGGCTAAGCATACCTGATCTTCAGATTACGTTTTTATTGAGATGGATTGCAGCGATTGATTTTTAAACTAAATCTATTACTTAAGATTGACACAAAGTAAGAGCAGGCAGGGCAGCAATAAATATTTTAATTTTCTCTGTTGAGATCTGCTGGTTTTTCCAGTTTTGTGGAGAAAATTTCTCGATTGTATTGCCGTTCCCAGAAGCCTCATGTAATCCCGTAGAACAAGACTGTCTAGAACATCTATCACAGTTTTCTGTAGAAAACAGAGCCTCATAATGCTTCCAAGGTATTTTTTAAAAGTTTTAAAGCAAATCTCTTAGTGCTTTGCACAGGAGGGGAATTCAGCAGAAGCCTCCAGTTATATCAGTCAAAGACTGGTTTTTTTCACCTCACTTTTACAACCTAAAAAGTCCAGTCACCTCTGTGTTGCTGCCGTACAAAAAGGAAGAGGAAGGGCAGCCTCAGAGAATTATGATGCCCCTAGTCCTAAGGAGGAGATTGCTCTCCTCTACCAAAGTCTAGCCTGCTTGCCCAGGGGAGATGCACACACTGCAGTCGGTCAGGTTCAGGTTGCTCTGAATTGTATATAAGCCCTGAGATTTCAATTTACAGCAGATACCTGTTTGGCTATAAAACCAAATGCGAAAGGGTGCTTTCCTTTTAGCTCCAAAGATTTGAGTTCTTGAAAGTATTAGAGTCAACAGAAGCTGAAGGCCATCAGCATTTTATGGATCTCAAAAATATTCTTTGCTAAAAAGACACTTTTCTGGATGCCGTGTGGTCATAACACATGCTGCACCCAAAACTGTGTCTGGTCTTGGATGGAAAAACCTGTCAGGCTACTGTTACCCTGCCTGATATTAAGTACCTCATAAGATTAGATCAAAAAATGGACTGTGCAAGTGATTTAGAAAAATAAACTCTTAAGTCATTTAAAGCAGGTCTTCATATATCGTGAGAGTAGAGGAGGGGAAAAAAAAAAAAAGAAGCTATGTGCACTGTTCACAGGTCAATTTAATATGGGTGGCTTGTATTAGAAATGTATTTAAACATTGGTTTCGTTATAAGTCTTCTTGCTGCTCAATCTTTTCTGTAAATTGGCTCACTAACTTGTAACAGACTTGTTCATTTTTAAGTCCTTGATGCTGTCATTGTTGGTTATGATGTGATGTGCTGGAATGTATTGACTGTGTCTAAATGGGCTACATGTGAACAATTTCCTATTTGAAAAAATAAAATTATATCTCACTCTCTGAAATCCCTGAATTGTTTCCATAGCCATTTCTTTCCACCAATATCTATAATGTAGTAATATGTGTCTAGGAAAGACCTATAGGTAAGAAATGATATCAGTTTCTTAATTCATATACTGCTAAGTAAATCATACATTGGTGAAGGGTCTGGAGAACAAGCCTTATGAGGAGCGGCTGAGGGAACTGGGGTTGTTTAGTTTGGAGAAGAGGAGGTTGGGGGGGGAGACCTTATCGCTCTCTACAACTTCCTGAAAGGAGGGTGTAGTGAGGAGGGGGTTGGTCTCTTTGCCCGAGTAACCAGCAATAGGACAAGGGGTAATGGCCTCAAGTTGTGCCAGGGGAGGTTTAGATTGGATATTAGGAAGAATTTCTTTACTGAAAGAGAGGTGAGGTATTGGAACTGGCTGCCCGGGTAGGTGGTGGGAGTCACCATCCCTGAAGGTGTTCAAAAAATGTGTGGATGTGGCACTCCAGGACATGGTTTAGTAGGCATGGTGGTTTGGGGTGACGGTTGGACTAGATGATCTTAGAGGGCTTTTCTAACCTTAATAATTTTATGATTCTATGATTCTATACCATCTTGCAGTTCACAGATTGTTTTTATAGTTTAGGAATAATGACACCCTGAAGTTAGAGGTCATTCAACTCAACCTTTAACACAAGAGATTGCAAATTCCATGAGATCAACAACTTCCTCACATTCTTACACAGGAATTCACCACCTATTTTCCTTAGGCATGACATACAAATTATAACAGCTCCTTGAAGACTTGAAGGAAAAGTGTCACTGCATGGATCACTAAGAATTGGTGATCAAAACCTTGCCGATTTTCAAATTCCACTAACTTTACCTCTATCAGGTCATCTTGTTTTGTTGCTTTCTACCAGTGGAGAGCCTTATGGAGCAAGACAACATGCTGCTCAAGATGAAAGAAGTGGATAAGCAAAATTTGAGCTTATGTCAGTGCACTGTTGTGCACCCTTGTCCCGTGCTCAGTGACTCTGAACTGGTTGATAGTTCTCTCCTCTTTAGAGGACAGATGGACAGCTGCTTCTCTTCAGAGGTCAAGGTAATTTTTGGCATATTTGAACTGAGGTTTTTCTTCTACTGTCATGTCCTTTCCCTTCCATCTTGTGTGCCTCAGAGGCAGATGGGCATGGTGATAACTCCTCTGATAATACCATATGTAAGTTCTGAGGACTGCACAGGAATTACCTGCCTGCTGGGTTTATTGGAAGTAATAACGTCAAACTTTTTTCTATGTTCAAACCTTGCAGCCAAGTTGACTTCTCAGCCAGCTGGTCAACAGCTGGAAGACTTGGCTGGCCCCGGAGCAGGATGTGGGTAGAAATGCCACCATAGGAATTTACTGAGTGTCCCCTCCTATTCACAGCATGCACACACACCCCCCCCCACTTGTCCCCTCTTCAAAAAATCATAGGTCTAAAGAAACTCAATTGGACAAGAAGTTCAGGAAAAGGATTTTGTAAACCATTATTTGACTCAAGATCAATCCGTTTGCCCCAAAGGTAAAGGAATGCCTCACTGCTTTTTAGGGCATTTGGCCAGGTTTCTCTGGGCACAAGCAACAAACTTGGAGGTCTTGTGCTTTGAAACCTCTGCTTTTTAGCCCAATGCATTTCTGATTTCAACTAAGAATTTCACTTTAGTATAGTAGTCTCTTTCCAGAAAGATATACTCTGCTTTCTTGCTTTCTTGAGCAAGTAACAGGATGTGGCTTAGCAGATTAGAGATTCTGTACATCTTTTAAGACTTTGCTACTGTTAAGATCTAAAGCTGTCCCTGCTGGGTTTTGCATGGACCATACAGTTTTTGCATAGTTTACCACGATGGGTTTGCAAATACTATCCCTGCAGTCTTCATGGCAGCCACATCACGTGAGCCTAGATCCTGGCAAATACTTTGTCATGAGTAAGATATTGCTGAATTTCACCTAAATCTCTTTGCCTAATATTTATGAACAGATTGCAGTGTCTTCTGTTGGTTCTAATGAACTACGAAAGGAGATCTGGTGGCCCTGCATGCCAGCAATGCGCTTCCTGGAATATTCATGTAACACAGATCTGCAAAATTACAGGCACAGGTGAAGCTTACTAAAAAAAAGTATTGCTTTTTTTTCTAAAACTATCTCAAGAAGGCCAGATGTAAATGCAAGTAAACTTGGCCAGGTATTTATAAATAACCGATTGATGGAACGATGTTTTCAGAAGCATTAAATACCAGGATGACGTTCTCATCTTCCTGAAAAGTTTAAAACCCACTTTCTTTCCTTTGAAACTTTCCAAACATTTAATCTATGTGACTGTATAAAACGTGTTATCTTTTTCTCATTGCATCTCAATTTATCTTTTTTGCTCCTTGACATACAGCAAAAATTATATTGTACTTTTTAAGAATCTGGTTGGAAATACTCTGATACTTTTATGAAACTATGTTAATTTATTATTTGTTATATTATTTATTTAAAGAGAAGATTCTTATCCCAAAGAAGTTACAAGTGGAGTAGGAAGCATAGCTCTGTTTCAAATTGAAGCGTAAGCATATACTCAATCTTAAATTCACCTTGTGAGCTGGAAACAAATTTATCCTCAAGTATGAGTTTTAGATGATGGTGGCAATGAAAATTTGGAGCCCTTCAACCCCTGATAGTGACGTTTTCTGCTGTTATAATGTAGCCACATTGGGATGATCAGTCAACCCTAGGCCTGTCTTATGGGGTCTGAAATCACATGCAGCAAAATCCTTTGGGATGTATAAACTTCCTTGTATGGGTATGGAATAAGAGATGT
Organism: Scopus umbretta; assembly: GCA_013400535.1. Lineage (NCBI taxonomy): Eukaryota > Metazoa > Chordata > Aves > Pelecaniformes > Scopidae > Scopus > Scopus umbretta. The sequence goes on along the minus strand of VZTL01095506.1, from coordinate 3,460 downwards.
GGATGTACAAAAGCCAGCCAGGTACGGCTGTGCTTTAGCCTGCTCCCTGCACTGCCTCTCCTAGCACTGTGCAGAGGTGGCCATTGCCTGCAGCCACGTGACGGGGAGCAGGGCTTCTTGGTGAAATTCAAAAACACTTTCCTGCAGGACAGGGCTGGAGGCAGCTCATGCTTCCCAGGCTCTTGGGGTGCAAGCGTCGGCCACAGCCTTACCTCATCTGAGGGAGCAAGGTGCCTGGCGCGTCTTGCTCATGGACACATGCAGGAGTGGCAGGTCTTGCCAGAGCCTTTATCTCCAGGTATTTCAGGGCGCTCTCAGGAAAATCCCAATCAAGAAATAGTTGTTAAACATCTGCAAAGTAACATGTATGGAAATGCCTTCTTTTCTAAGCAGGTTCTTTTAATGTGCTGTTAACTGTAACTCAGGGTGGGGCGGGCATGTTCAGCAGTTAACCACACAGAATTGGCAGGTCAGTAGAAGGCTGACTGCAGATACCTAGAAAAATAAAGCAGGTAGACTTTGGTCTAGTTCTGTTCTTCCTGAAGTCAGTGAAGGGTGTTGCTGTAGGGAATCACTGCAATAGCAGGAGGTTGATAAAACATTTTAGAAGATTCCACTTCCACTCTTTAAATGACCAAATGGTCAAAAGCCTAGAGCAGAAGTACACCTAGGAGAAAAACCTTAGGAGAAAAGTCCAAGACAAATGAGTATTTATTGCCCAGCCTTAGCCAGCTTGGCTGATGCAGTGTTCTTTCTTACTAGCATAGCCCATGGTCGGTATATCGCATACCCTGCCTCTTCCGCCTCCTTCAGGAAGTAAGACTTTGTTCGTGATCATTCCGAGTCCTGTAGTAAAAGAAATAAAAACCAGGTGTGCATGGACAGATATGCAGGTGAATAAGAATTATTTGAGTATGTGGATTTAGCCTTCTTTTTTTTTTGCCTGGCAAAAGTATAGATGTGCTGGGGATACAATTAATTTGAGCTACTGGTTGGCCCATCTGTAAGAACAAAGTGCTGACAGGGAGCACAGTGCGAGCTCTCGTGGTCTGCTCCAGATTTCTACACGCCAGATGCAGTGGGGCCAGCCTGCTGACTACTGTGTCCTGTGCATGGGATCATGGAGCGTGATCGTTAAAGTATTCAGTTATCAAATATAAAGCAGAGCAAAAAACCTAGCCAAACAAAAATCCTCATCAAATTTATATGCAGCTTTTAGTTGTGGTTAAAATATTGTATAAATAAGAGCTAGGCATTTAAAATCAACATGCCCATATCTGCCATAACTTAGACCTTGTGCATATATATAAGGCCTTTTGTGCTGAATGCAATATTAATTTAAGGTCGTATGTCCATATATATTGCCAGATGAAAAGAAAAAAAAAGTAGAATATGTAGCTCTAAATTTAAGATACAGGAAAAAAAATAATGATGTAACTATCCTCAAAGAGAAACATCGTAAGTGGAAAAGCACTGCAATAATGCTATACCCACAGAACTGCAAATAAATTCTGAAAGAAACCCATTAAAAAAAAAACAGTAAACTTAAGTCTGTCTGTTGCTTTAGCATTATTAATTAAAGCACACAGGATTTCTGTTTCCAGATCTGATAAAGCTGATTTTAAACACATTAAGTTTCATTTAAAATTTATTTTCTCCTTGTGATGTGAAATACTCCTAGCTCATGAGGCTATTAAATAAGTAACATTGCATTTGTCATTAATTTATATATGCTGAGTGTAGTGAAATAGGAAAGAAAGCTGCTGGGTCTTTTCAGTTATTTTGTGTGAGACTTGGCAAAATGCATGTTGAATTCTGACTTTCCTGTACTGCACAACCCAGCACCTGTTACTGTTTGTGAGATATCTGGCTTGTTCTTTCTGTCTTTAACACAAAAGTAGTGGTACAAAGGCAAGCACACTTGTGCTTGCCAAAATGGTCTCTCTTCTGCTGTGCCCACAAAATCCTATACTGACATCTATGTATAGTCATTAGGGTCCAGATGGAGATTTAGTTGGGTCATCACTCTGTTTGTAAATGCCACAGATTCACATGCATACAAAAAAGGGCTTGACGTGTTTATTTCTCCTTTTGAAACAGTCTTTTACTATGTTCTTAAAAATTATTCAGAAACTGTTCATCTCCTAATCCATACGCTGTGCGAGTAGCGCTTCTGTAAAAGGAGAATAGTGTGTGAAATTTGAACTGTTCTGTAGACAACAGCCCTGAGACACAATCGGTGCTGCGAGCCAGAGAGCACATGTAAGGAAAGGAGAGATTGTGCTAACGGCCTGGGCTCATTCCTGCTTTTAACTGATGGCAGTATGGATGAATAAAGTTTTTCTCCAGGGCATATACTAACTGCATGCAACAAATACACGTTGATGTCTACCCCTCGTCAGCTAACCAATGTTACTGGCTTGTAAAAACACAACAATTATTAGCCGATTTAGAAATATCCTCATGGTAATTTCATTTCACTTATTATGCCTAATGGATAGCTAGATATTTGCATGAAGTGTGTGTGGCTTTTTGCCTGAATTGTTAATCGAGTGATTAAGTGGTAAGTGAAAGTAGTGCATCCAGATGACATTAATGCTGTTCCAGTCCTGGGTGCCTCCTGAACCAGTCACAGTAAATTATCTGTTTTAAAGATACTTCTCTCTTAAGCTACTCATCTGCAAATCAAAGCAGGATTGGTATAGGCAATCTATCACGCTAAGTCATCTTTCTTTCCCACTGGCTTTTATACTGGCCTGACTACAACGGTTTCTTTTGCAGAAGTAGATGTGACGATGCCTGCCACCTCTGACCACAGATGTGGCCGAAACCTACAGGCAGAAGCGCTCCTTTGCAAGATGTGCTCAAGACTGAAATGTATGTAGTAAGCTTGAACTTTGTCTTGCACAAAACTATTTAGTGACACTTTACTTCATTAGTTCTCTTCTATCGGTGCTGACCACAGGGTGTAGAAACATCTGCGGGCAGCTGCGACCCCCCATCCTTCCAGAGCCATCACTTACGTACTTATGGATGAACTCAGCTGTCTGAGCCCTGGTCCTGCCTGTCTATACCTGCGTTTAACTTTTGGCACCTGTGTTAACCAGTACTCTCAAGCGTGTGGTCACCTACATCGGTGTGTTTGACCAAACCAGCCTGAGTTAGCGACTGCACGGCAGTGCAAAGGCGGCTGGACCAGGGCGCCAGGCACTCCCCTGTGCCGCAGCCTGCAGCCAGCCACCCAAAAAGCTGCGGGTCCCCCAGCTGGGAGGGGGACACGGCCTTCATACCACCCTGCTCGAGGCCCAGCCTGGCTCCCGCTGCCCCGCTTTCTCCTGCCTGGGGCTGTGTGAAACACCCTTCTCCTGAGCCGCGGGGACCAGACCCCGCGGGCGGGTAAAACAAGGACCCTCGGGCCACGGCTGAACCCCCTGAGAGGGGCAGGTAGGGGTGCCCGTTG
>VZTL01095505.1:0-11235 GCA_013400535.1 Scopus umbretta | reverse complement strand
TGGCCACACTATTCCTGATACATCTTGTTTCCTTAAATATCCTTAACAAACCAGTTCTGAGGATTAAGAAGAAAATCCTCCCCCCAAATTTCCAATAAGCAAACAGAAAAATAAATAGGAAGCTCAGGGAAAAGGTGGTAATTCATCCACTTTAAAGAATATTCATAATTATGTTGTCAAAAATTATCTCAATTGCAATGAATAGGCCCTCTATATACACAAGGTTGTTTACTCCAAGCAGAACTCAGATTTTTTGCAACTATATTGGTTTTCAATGAAAAAGAGTTAGAATTTAATTTCCGTTCTTCCCTGACAAACAAGCAGAGTTACGGAAAGATGAAATGGAACAGAAAGCGGCAGATGATTCTAAAAAACGTAAGCAGCTCATCGGGACTTGATCATTAGTAACTTGTGCTTCTAAATCGCCTTAGTAACTATGAGAGTTCAAATGGCTATCCATTGCCACTTGCTATGAAAATCAATTATTTACAACATTTCTGGCTAAGTTTAAAGTTGCATGCCTGTCATTTTCTAAAAGCTTATAAACTGATAACTTCTCAGTAACACAACATTACTTAATACCTGATTTAAAAGTTAGAGTTTAAAGTAGGTGTATGTTTGAAAAGAAAATCAAGTGTGTTACCACAGCAGCTTGGAAACAATTTATTAAACATTTGTGCTATTAGCCTAAACAGAACAACTTAAACTACAGCTCCCATCCAAAAACCTGTTGGCCCTGTCAAAGGTCAACATGAGACTAACACGTCCAAGAAGACTTGCCCTTCCCAGAAACAAAATAACCGAAAGCATTCTTAGTTTTAGTTTCATGCACTTTGTCCCCCACAAAGCAAATTTTAAAAAATTACAAAAAAAAATTACAAGCTTATACTAACAGCTCTAATCTACAAACATGGAATAGTATAAAATTTATAAATGGATTACTAACAGCTTCACTTCTTCAATAAAATTAGTTTTATTTTTAAATCCTTAATTTTCTTCCATGATTTTGTTTAATCCTTCCCATTATGAATACCTACAGCAGAAATCAGATTTAAGAAAAAGCACAGAATACAAAGTACCAAAACCACTGTTCTGAATACACAACTATGTCCATATGCACTGTAAAACAACAATTTTGGGTTTTTACTAACCAGTTAGACCCTGAAACATCCAGCATACCTAAATGCTGCACAGTGCTCTATTTTTCAGTAGGCTGATGAAGGACAGAAAACCTCAGACACAAAAGACACGTGAGAAGAGATTAAATTCATCTGTGAACGCTCTTCCTCTGCATGATACACATGATATTGCCCAACAGCTTTCCTTTCTCATCTTCTGCCTCAGGAGAGGAAGTTCTTTGGGACGCGTATTATGCCCCGGGTCTTGAGGCTTCAACTTCTCACAGCATCTGTGTGCCACTCTGCAATTCTGCAAGGCAAGTGCTGGTGGTAACAGCCTTCAGCTTTTGCAGCAGCAGCAGGAGCGGATGGCTTCACGTCGCTGCACCGCCTAACCACAGAAACCCAGCTGACGCGTGGGAGCGCTGTGACATTTGGCACTCGCCATTGAGGTGTGAGCCCTGCACGGTGCCAGTGCCTGGAGCACAGGCACCTCTCCTTCCCCACCACCATCACCCCATCCCTCACCTACCAAGCAGGAGTCCAGCAGCAACTCAGTGCAACCACAGCTGGTGCTTTGCATGAGGCTGGAAGCATGCTGCTGTCTGAGGAACTGTGGCTACGAGGGGCAAACGTGGATTTGCACAGCCTAAGCCTACTACAAGGGACTAGATCAAGGACTGTATGGCACGCTAAGGAGCTGGTCTTACACCACAAAGGACCAAAGCACAGGATTTCATTGATGGATCCCATAAGGTAGCCAAGAGCCCATGTCAGCACCCACAAGCAATGACTTTGTCATAGCCTGCTCTTCAGACAGGCAAGGCAGTTGGCAGGCAGGGACCTGCATCTCACAGTTAATGCTTCTTCTTTCAAAAACCTTTCTTTGGCCAACAAAGGTCATTGCCACACTGCATAAGAGATAGCATTGCAAACTGGACTCTACTTCAGCCTAGCTTGTATCTCTCTCTGCCTGTACTCCCCACCACCAACTAACTCCACAGCGAGCCTCTGCCTGCTCATGGTTTACATCCTCCAGCTGAAGGGAATGAAGTGCATGTTGCCAATTAGCCTTATCAACAACCCCCCCCAAGAAGCTCCCCCTGCTCTATTAAGCCTTATTGTTGGACTACTGGCAGCAGCTGTGGGGCTTCTGTCAGTTGGGGACAGGACTTAACTCCGGCTCCTAGGCGCTGTATGGGGCAGACGCACTCTACCACCAGTAAGAAATGGTAACATAGGAAACTTGGACAAAAAAACCAAAATTAGGATCCCCATAAAGAGGCCTAGAAAATCTTCTTGCAAGCCTGAGCAGCCACACAAGTAAGGCTGGAACACATAAAGAATGCTCCCTAATTAAAACTGGCTAACACTTCTGTAATATTATCTGATGCTCTGTACTCTTTTCTGCATTCTCTCAAAATTTCATGTGGTAAACCAATCATGACAAACACAAATATCTGTACTTTCTTTCATCCGCAGCAAGTGACGTATTCATACATATATTTGATGCTTTACAGCCACTGCAATATTTCTAAATTTTGCTGTTCCAGTGAAACATTCTCTGGCTTATTATGTACCAATAACGTTTTTCAATGCAATTTTCATTTCACTGGAGATCTGCCTAGAGAAGGACAAATGGCTTTTAAAACTTCATCTTAACTCCTACAAGCGTGGCTATTTCAACATTGCCAACCAATTCCTGCTCAGCTAAAACTTACATGAGGCCACATAAACCCCCCCAAAATGTAGCACCAAACCCAAATACAAAAGGAGTGGACACCATACCCCTGAGTCTGTTAGCAAGCAGTGTGTTCATCAGTGAGTTACCTTATCTTTATTTACAATAGTGCTAATTCATCTGAGGAATTAAGATACCCTGGAGTTTTTTTTATATATGGAACTAAGTTACACTTCAATCCCTTCTTTATTATGCACTTTAATTCTTATATTAACAACTGACTCACCTGGAGAACTTCTCAAAAGACAAGAAAGATGACAGGATGCTTTTGTGCTTGTGATATCAGACTGAATTTTCAGTATTGGACTAACACTAAATTGATAATTCTCAGATTAGTCAAATTAAATTCAACAACATTTACAGAAATATAAAAAAACATGCTACAGTGGGAAGTAACCAGCTCCGAATTATAATGCACTTTCCAACTGCTTTGCATTTTTTTAGGACTTGAAATTGCAGTCATCTCATTTTTGATAAAAAAAAATTCTTTATTGTCTTTTTTAAACTGCTGTCCCCGTTATGTGAGTATCAGAAGTTTCTTAAGAATTTTGACTCTGCAGAAGAACTTTCAACCTCCGAGTTTAGCAAGCTTTTCTAGTTCATGTCAATAAATACTTCTGAGAGGACATGAGAATTACATTATTAATTACCACTCAGAACCTTGTGATAAAAACAGGACAGATTGCTACGGCACAGAGAATTTCACGGAAGTATGTTATTCTTCAGAAAATTGTTATAAAAGATGAAAGTATCTGTGATAATAATATCCCCGAATATTTCCTCCTTTTGTGCTGTATGCATCTCTAAATCTTTAATAGATTTTTGCCACGTATCTGTACCACCTCCAGAGCTCCAGCACTCTACTTGGATCTAGCCACATGGCACAGGAAGGTCAAATTTAAAAAAATTCACCGCTTCACCTTTCCCAAACAATAATTGCCACTCTTAGAAATCACATAATGAGATACTACTTCTTGCAATTCACCAAAAGGAAAAAATTTCCCAGTTGGGCATTCTCACAGTGACAGGGCTGCTTAATGGGATCAGAAAAGAAATCATTCCTAACCCCATTCAAGACCATCTTGTATCTCCATCAAATACATATGTTGTAATGATCTAATGTGGAGAAAGTATTAACAGTATTTAGTTTATAAGGTTAAATTCTGACCTAACTTTAACCCCACAAAACGTCAGTAATATTCATGTGATTTCGGCTGCTGTTGAATATAAGCAAAAGCTCACGAGAATTTTTGCAGCAGCGCCTACCCCAGCTTGGTTCACAGACCGTTCTCCAGGTCTACCAGAAACAGAACATGAATTCTGCAAACTGCTGGGAAGGCTGAGGCAGGGTTAACCCCACCTTGACAACCAGCTTTCATGAGGTTCTTATCTCTGCTTTTAGCACTAGCATAGAACAGATATTCCTCTTCCATCCTCCACCCACAGCACTATCCCTCTAATTGCCAGTGCTGTACTCTTCTTTAGCTGGATGGGAAAAACTATTCAGACTACTACTTTTAAACAGAGGAGTGGCATCTTACATTAAGTTTGTTACTCTGCTAGGCTTCTTTCACAGTACGTCCGACTCAAGTTTACAGCTGACAAATGTTTGGCAGGGGGACAGAATTCCACTCAAAACCATCAAACATACCCGCTGTTAAGGAAACATGGTTCTCGCTACTCTGGTGGTGAGTACCCATGGGGAATATTGACAGTCCTAGTTCAGATCCTACTCAGCAAATGCCTGTATCACATAAGTCACCCTTACAACATACTACCTGTCACTTTTACTGGCAATGTCACAGGGAAGATAAGATACTGCAGGTTGTGAAGGTTAAACTTAAGGTTATTGCGGTCCATGCAGTGTAAAACCTAACAGCACTAGTATAAACAATACTAGTGAAAGGCAGATACTGAGAATGAGAAGAGAGTGGAATGTCTTCAGGTCAGAAGGTTGTTTTGTGATGGAAAAGTTGAAGGGTATTTGGTCTACAACCAGCTGAGCAAGGATACAAACTAGGACCAGTGAGATGAGGAAGCAAGCTGCTTGCCGGTGGGCAGGAAGAAGTCCTTTTAGTTAGGGCAAAGTATTTAAGCGAGTTAGTGGTCGATGGGAAGGGACCGTACACCTGAAACCACAGAGCTTCTGGGCTCTTGTGCTCAGAGCTTCTGAGCCCAAGAACTTCTGGGGCCAGCAGCAGAAACAGCTCTGCCAGAGTAGTTCTGGGAGGTGTAGAAAAGCCATGAAAAGACAAATAGATGCAAGGTTTTTCTCTGTTAGTAAACTCCTGCAAGTGCAAGCGATGCTTAATTTGCAATCCCTACACTTTTTTCCAATGGGTACTCAAAAATCTGCCCACAAATACTTTTAAAAACCCCACTGTTTCTTTGTTAGAATTAAGAAGGTTTACATAAAGTTACAAGTGTTTAATTCCTTCCTGTCCTTCCCATCAACACATTTACTGATTTCAAAGACGAAATCCTTCCCTTGCTGCTTCATTATTCATAGAAGAGACAGAGGACGCTGCTTGCCATTCATTTCTGCTGAACTACAAGTATCGCGCTGGTTTTGAAATAGGTCCATGGGAGCTATAATAAGAAAAAGCCGATCGCTGAAAGCTAAAAAGTAAGTGAAAGATAAAAGGGCCATTGTTCTGAGATCAATAACACTGCTCCCTGAAAGGCGTTCTGCACTGAGGTAATCACATTTGCTGCGGTGGAGCTGCAGCAGCTGCACCGTCCGGGCGGGTTTGCAGGCGGGTGCCGGCGCAGGTCAGCACCGCACGCAGAACGCAGTGGGGGGGTGGCGAGCGGGGTGGGTAGCAGCAGAGAAGAGAGTACACAGCCAACGTCTCAATTTCGTCTGCTCAGTGGCCAAAGTCTACCTGTACCAGACAGCTGAAGTTCCCTGGCAAAAACTTATGAAAAGGTACTTTGCAAGCTTGGAACCTACGGGATCCCAAGGCATCGTTTTTGGTAAATTCACCTCTCGCTCTGAATACTCGCATTTGAAAACATCACCGAAAGGAGTGATTCACTGGGGTTGAGACTTCCATAACTTTCTACCTGTCTTTCACTTTATCTAGGTACATTTACAAACTATATTATGCTCCCTGTAACCAAAACCATTACAAATGTTTTCCGGAAATAAGACTCTCTGGATATGCTACATACATGACACCATGATAAGCATACCAATAATCCCAAGGAAAATCATACTTGCAAATTCTGCAGAATCAGACTTTTTGATAATGTAACCATTTCCCAGGATCAGCTGAGATGGTAAAAGGACTCAGCTATTGCTATAGGAATTATTGATCCCATCTAGTAGAAAGCCATGCGCACAAACTCCCTGAAATAGTTCCAGAAACAACCTTCACAACGTGTCAGAGTGGATGGAAGGGGAAAACAGCTGGCAGGCAATTTCAGCTTCTTCAGTGAGGAACAGAAGAACCAAGTCAGACAGGGAGCATTTGAAGGATTTTCCCCAAAGCAACCATAGTCAGCACTATATAAAGTCTGGTGGGTATCAGTGGGGATCCTTTGGGTCTGATTCTGATCTGCATCCCATCTGAGATGAAATGCCACAGTATGCAGCATTCTGTCAAGCAGCACTTTTAGCACAAGAATAAGAACAAGCTTCATTAAAACCTGCATGTAATTATTGATTCAGAATTATCGTGTGCACTGGAAAGTAATCTTGAAAGCACTTGAAAAATAATCTTTTATAAATGAAGTTTTGCTAGTGTTCATTTTTTAGCTTTATATGGACAGCAATTCCACGCAGTGAGAACTATGAAACAGATGCATTTCAAGAGTTTTGGGCTTTTTTATCAAACATTCATAAGCAAGACTTAAATTCTACTTCCAAAGAACATAATCAGCAGATTTTAGAAAATCCAGTTTACCACCAGTATTATAGTTCAAGTGTCTTAAATTCAACTGCAAGTAACAGAAGGGATCACGATGAAAAGGACAACCTGTTAACTCACCTAGTGTGAAGCCCTGAGAATGGATAAACTTAGCTACCTTTGATAATGCTGTTGTAATTCAGGACTGCCTTTAAAGCTCTCGAACAACTTTGCAACTTCCAAAACACAACATAAAACCCAGAACAAGGGGGAAAGGAGACCACTCTCCTTATTTTGCAGTTGAATTAATTAATTCAATTTAACTATGTAAAGGCAGATTGTTTCAGAATACTCACCGACAGATGCTGCAACGTAACAAACTTCAGAAGTCTAGTCCAAAATAACAAGCAAACCAATGAACACACATGCACAAACAGTATTAAGAAAGATAGTCCTGTCTTGCAAACGACAGCTCAAAGCACCTACAAAAATGAATGCCATTCACAATACAACATACTGTGAACCACGTATACCCCTTAAGACCCTGGGATCAGTATAGATTTTAGACTTAACAGAACTGAGAAAAGCTTCAGGCTGTCTTCCCCCCAAACTTCCCTGATCCCAGCACTTTGGTCTTGAGGTTCCTGCTAGCTCTGGCTTTTGGAAGTTCTCTCCTCTGATGGACATGCACTCAGCCTTCAATTTGCATATCTCAGCAATCATTACTCTCATATCTTGGAAGTGGAATTCCCACTAAGGCAAGTTTCTGAGATTGGAATAGAAATTTTAACTGATTACAGAACACATACAAAGCGGTGGAGACAGTTTTTTGCTTGGAGTTAATTCAATTTAAGCAACAAAACACAGATTGAAAGTTTCTGGAAATCACAAAATAAAAGTGAATAGTCCTTAACAGGGAAAACAGGGCAGGGGGTGAGGGGGTGGGCAAAGAAGCCCTTTTGCCTCAGTACGGCAGTACAGCTCACAAAAAAGAGGAGTAGGAGCTCATGAATTTTCACAAAAAGGAAAGGGAAGAGGAAAGCGATTACCGTTATTATGTCAGAAGACAATGACATACATAAAATATACCCTCTCCAAAATGAATTCTTAACAGTGTATTTATATATAGTATGCTTACCTAAGGTATACACACCTTTGTATTTCCAGAATTTAATGTCATAGTGGAATCTACCTACAATGAAACCCTTAATATGCTGAATGTTTCCTGTTACCCAATTTCCTTCCACTTTATTTCAGTGGAACAAAAATTTTGTAGACAGCAGGCTAACTTGGCAATGTACATTTGAAGAAATACAGATGAAGCTTCAAATACATCATATTCTAGTAAACAGCACAAAAATTGAAATACACAAATGCATGGTAAATAAGGTAACAAATTTAAAGACATAACATGTTTCCTGTTTTTTTCAAATCATTTCAGCATTGACCTGAGATGATTTCTATTCTGTTCTCCCAGTTTCAACACCAAACCTCCAGCCTACAAAACTGACTGGATGAAAAGCCAATATTGCAGATTTTCCTTGTAGTTGTATTACCATTCCATCTCCAGGCAGGAATCTAAGAACAGCCTCCTCTGTGGTTTACTAACTATCTCTAAGACATAAAATTCAGCCCTGCTTAAAAGTTCCTTTCCTGTACTCAAAGAAAAACATTCACTGTTGTTCTATTCCTGCATCCCAGGTGTTTTACTGAAGTTGTTCCTTGGCATGTGGCATGGCTCTCTAGCTCCTTTACAGAGATGATCTCAACAGACCAGGACATGTTTTAATTTACATTTGTATCTCTCACTTTCAGGTCTAACAGTGAAAATCCATTTACATGACAAGTGGAAGCTAGCCCCAGTGATAGCTTTAAGTATTCAACTGATGGACCTTGTCAAAAGAAAATAATATCTGCAACATAACACATGCAGGAGTACCAATGTCTTGCTGAACTTGTATAGATGCTACAGTGAAAGCAGACGAGTTCAGTGAAAATTAATTCAGGGCTTTCCATATTTCCTTCTGAAATCGAACATACCAGTGTCAGCGCACAAAAATCAAGAAAGGTGATAGATTTTTTTAAAGCCTGTGCTTATCATCAAGGCCAAATTCACTAACACCTAACATAGTCGATCATTTCCAACACAGCTGATTAGTGCTCTCTTCTGCACCTGACAATAGCGTATAGGTGCAATTTAAAGGAACTGCTCAGTGAGAGCACGGGTAACAGAGCAGGGTCTTGAAAAATTAAAAAGATTGCATAGGAAATGTATTTATAATTAGCTATCAAATAGGATGTATCATAAAATACATGAAGTGCAATATAATTAGCCATTCCAAAGCTGCAGTAATTTTTCCTGTTTATATGGTTTATTTCTAGATCTTGTATTACACATTATTATTCAGATCATTCAGTTGCTGTCTTAACAATCTAATGTGTGTCCTTGCAGACATACAACAAGCAGCAAGACGGTAACTACATGAATAGTAATGAGCTATGGAGCAATGATCAGAGAAGACAATTTCAAAAAGAAAGATGGAGGGAGGATCTCTGAATAGCTAGTATACCTGGAAAATACATGCTAAAGAAATCAAGGTCTTGGTCTCTCAAGCCATAAAATAAGGTAATTAAAGTTACATATGCAATCTTATTTTCCCCTAGAATCAACAAATGGTACTTTGGGGTAAAAAAAACCCGAACACACAAACCAAAACCAATCAACACACAGGCAAAATGTCCCTTATCTCAATTTTTAGTAGCAGATAAGAGGAAATGAGGTATTTGAGTTGCAGATATTACCACATTCTTGACAACACAACATTCACCCTCGGAAGGAGGTTATGAATAGGAAAAATACCCTACTACACTGCTATTCTCAGGCTTATTAAGAATAGCAGTAACTTCAACCATATTTCTTTGCATATGCAAACTCTCTCTAAAAAAATCAAGCTCAGGTAAGGTTAGCAATGTAGCTCTAAAAGCATAGGGTGTAGGATGGATTGGAAAATCTGCAGGAAAGTTAGAAGGAAACATCGGGCAACTGGCCTGAGCTAAACTTTGTTCTCTCTAAATAATGTTTTTTCCAGGCTACAGAATAACCAAGGCAGTAACTTCAGGATACCCATGCCCTCTTTGACAAGGAAGAGTAGATAAGAAGGCAGATAAAAGTTATTCTTGCTGCAACATATCCATAAATATTTGCCATATTTTTGGGGAATAGCTCCTTGGAAATACAGAGGGATTTGAAATAGGGATTGAAGAACCATTCCTCTTCTATCAAGCCAGTTCTTCTCTTTCACACAGTTCTAATATAAAAAAAGGTCTTTTTAAAAGATGCTAACAAATAAAAATACAGCAAAGCAAATAAACACACACTTATGGAAATGCAATCATATACTATTCTTCACACAAAATATTTTTCACATATAGTAGCAGAGGGAAATCCAATAATATTAATAAAAGACAGTTTGAAAAATTAAAAACACTTTGATCCTTATTTTCTAAGTTATGTAAAATCTGAAAATTGCAAGTTCTCTAACATAATAATGTAACAGCACTTGCTGATTAATTCTAATTACCTTTTATCGCCTTAAACAAATATTTACTTTAACAAAAACCATTGGCTGCTGACTAATTTATTTTCACACTCCTTATCAGCTTTGTCCTTTTCCTCTTGGTTTCATATACTGTCAGAGAATTACTATTAAATACACTATTTTAGCATGCAAAAGCTTTGTACTATGAGAGACACAGAAAGATGAAGAGAAGATGGTTTAGAATCCATTACAATATTCAGAAACTACTTGGAGAAGAAAAAATATGTTTTTCACAAATCTTGTCTAGAGTAGGCATTTTAATGTCCGTTTTTGCTTAGAAAACTCCTTTTCACATCTGCGTGACTAATACCTGAAGATCCACAAAAAAGCAATGGATCAAATACAGGTCACATGCATGAACAGATCTGCTAACTTGACAAACAGCGCAAGCTCTAGTGCTTCAGTACAGTTTTGATCAAACACATTCACAGGTGTATTATTATCTTTTTTCAAACACTCCTTGGCCACAGATGGGATATACTTTCCTCTCGAAAAACTAAAATACACCCTGGTAACTGAAACTTAAGAAGGCAATGATAACTACCATTGAGAATTACTGAATATACTGTATAGCCATCTTCAAAAATCCTGATTAGTTAAAACGGGAGCAGTGGTATTACTTTTGAAATATAAACTGTGGTGATCACCCAAACCAGAGCACATCATCACCCATCAAGCTTTGATGACAACTGATGGTAAACAAGATACAGCTTTCACGGTTTTTGTCCAGCAGAAATTACAGTCTGCAATAAATAAAATGACAGGAAACACTGGGAAAGTTGCCCAAAGAAAAAATACAAAGGTTCTACATTTATTATGAAAAGGGACACAGCCTACAAGAAGGCTTGAGGTTACAGAGTTTTACCAGAGATTTTGAAGGTGCAAGAATGACTTTATGTGGAGTAAGGGTGTTGTGGTTTAACCCT
>VZTL01095462.1:0-13356 GCA_013400535.1 Scopus umbretta | reverse complement strand
TCTATCCCAGCTGAAACCGGGATATGTGGTAACCAAGACAGACAGATGATTTGTTGGCAACTTTTCAAACAGTTTTGATGTAGCTAATTCTGCTCTGTGTGGCAATAGCAATATGGAGATACATGCAGCCCTATGAAGCTGCTTTATCTTCCTGAACAAGAAGATTACTTGTTTTTTAAATAGTTTCCAATAACTAAAATGACACAACTGGGTTGGAGACAAACTTCAAGTAAATCTCCCCCCTTCCATTAAGTTTCATTCTGAATCGAGTGCCTGCTCGAAGCAGATATATCTTCACTGCACAGTAGCCTGGATAGTGTCTCTAATCTCTTCCTCTTCTAAATGCAAAATATTTCCCTCTGCAGCTCAGGTACCACCCTGTGGGATGGTTACTCACCAAGGGGAAACCCATCTTCAGAGGGGCTCAATATTGTGAATATCCCAGTGGGGCTGGAGCAGCTCAGGTAAGAGAGCAGAAAGATACCCCTGTGCATAGCCAGGGCTCTGCAGACACCCTCTCCCTACAGGTCTTTCTCTCCCCTCCCCACAAATTCCTAGTTCATTTTCTCCCATGGCTGTTTTGACTTGTAGCCTCTTATTAGCTAGCATTATTTTTCAGAATGAGCCCTTAAATTCACTTTTGCAGTATGAATGTGTTGCTTGTTGATTACTGCTAAGCTGATGCATCTTTCTCTAAGTTAAAGTCAAAATACTCCTCAGTGTTGCTTCAGTTAACGTGGTATGTTAGCACTGTCATCCCAATGACTAAGCACAGTCAGAGTTTAACTGATTTAGTTTAAATGTCTTACAGCAAAGGAATTATCCAGGGTAAATCCAAACTCTGTGTCACTTTGACCAATGCTTTATTGGTTTGGAATGCAAAATTAACTTTTCAAAGAGATTGCCAGCATTCCGACATTTCAACGTCTTTAGAACCTTTAATGTTTTTGAAACATTTTGTTACTGAAACAAATGTATGAAGAGTATCACAGCTCTTGTATCAAATGGGACTTTATTTCTACATGCTCAGGGAGTGGTTCTGCCCTTCTTATCAAGGCTGGATAATGACTCATTCCTCCAAGATTACAATGCTACTCAGCCAGAGAAAAGGAGCAAAAACCAGATCCAGAGGGCAAAATGAAAATAATAATAGCCTCTTTTGTATTTTGAAGTAAGCCAGAGATTTAGGAAACCATTTTTGTTATGTTGTAAATGTTTTATAGCTCTGGACTTTTCCGTGCAAAAGGTTTCACTGTGTTAACACCAAGGTTTTAATGTAAATCATCCTCAGAGCAGACTGTAAATATACACAGGGATGGAGTAAGAGGATGCACTGGAGAAAAGTACAATTAAGCACCAAATATATGAAAAATGCAATTGAGGTGATCGGCAAAATGCTGGAGTAAGGACTTGGCACATAGGGCTGGGAGACATGGGAACCCCTGTTGTCCTCCTCTGACACTGCTTAAGGAGATGTTTGGCTTTGTGCTGTGTCACATGAGTTTGGTACCTCGGTTTCTTGGGCTCTGAGGCAGTGGTTGTGGATGTCTGAGAGATGGCAGTGAGCTGGCTTTGGCTTCCATGTTGGTTTGAAACACTTCTCACACTGTGCTGTTTCGGATAAGACCTCACTGCTGAAGCAGATCTCAGGGGCTTTTGCACCCAAGAGTCAATCTGCTTTTTCCTACTGCATCAGCTGTTCTAGTAGGAGATGCTTCTTCTCCCTGTGCAACTTGTGTCTCTCTTTTTAACAAAAACTTGTTTCTGCTGGGTGTTAACTTGCAAGAGTTTGCGGTCCTGTCGTGTGGCTGGGACAGGCACCAGGGTTTTCCTATGAGATAAACCAGTGAATACCAACAGTCAGTGTTTGTGATGGAGGAGACATAGCAGCTGATTGTGCTAACTGTCTTTAAAAACTACTGGTACCTTGGCTCAGCCAGCATTGCACAGTGAGGGAGTGGTTACATCACTGTTCTGGGGAAAAGAAAACCCAGTGCAGATAATATTGAAGTTACTTTCTTTGTCACGTTTCACAGCACACTCTTAACAGTACCTCCGGTGTTCATACATACATCTTCTAAATGAGCTTTTCTCCTTGGCTGCTTTTCCCCAGGGCATGGGGGAGTGTAATGCCTCGTCAAGAAAGAATGTGTATGGCAAGAGTGAGGATGGCTTCTTCTGGGACCTGCGCTCCTCTGGTGCAGCCCTGGAAGAAGAAGAAAAAAGCAGCTGTGATTTCATCTGGGAATCTCCCTGGATTTGGGGGAACAAGAGACTCCCAGCATTGCATGTGAGCTCTTACCACCTGAACCATCTTGCCCTATGACAGCATTAAAAAGCAAGGTGGGCACTGCTTTCAGCAGTCAATTTATCCCTTAATGATAGAGTGTATTGCCAGTGAAGTCCAAAAATCTGACAATTACTGTCATTCCTTAATTGTGACTTGAGTTTTATACTCGAAAGGTTAGGCTGTTTTTTTCTGGCTGGCTACTTTATCTTTTAATTAAATGCCCATCAAACCTCTTTGATCTGAGGAACAAGGGCTCATAAAATGCAGAGTCACTGCTCTGTCTGGGTAATTCTCAGTAATCCAGATTGCCTCATCCTGCAGCGTGGAGGTAATTTGAATTGAGGCTGCGGGTTGCTGTTGGGCTCCCGTCTCTGCTGAACTTCTTGATTTGCATTCCGAGAGGATCTTGCAGGAGATAATGGGATTTGTGAGGAAAGTTGAATTTACCTTGTTATCCAGTGAGGGAATAACATCATCCTCTGAACAAGAGGCGATGCAGGATGGTAATTACTCAGCCAGGTGGAAGATAGCAGGGAATATGGGGGAGGCACAGCTGCTTAGCCTGACCAGCCCTGGATAGCTCCCTATTATAGAAATGCCATCACAGTTTCTTTAAATAATTCCCTGAAGCTAGGAAATGAGAGAAAATAAACCCCCAGTCCTAGGTTGCAAAAATCATGAGCACAATTGCAGGAAATCATGAAAAGCTTTGACCTCATGAGATAAAATTCAGATAGTTGGGGTTTCTTTTTTAGTGTATTTTCTGAGGGTTTTGGACTCCTAGATCCAAATTTAAGGCTTCTTCTCTCACCCTAAGAAGCAGGAATTTTATTTTTTCTTGAAGTTAAGGGTTTTTCTTGTAATCACCTAAACCAAAAAGCTCAAGAACCCCAAATAACACGAGGTTCATAATAAAATGTTTGCAAGAACCTATCATCCCAAAGCATCCTGTATCTGTTGAGTGGCATCCTTCCTGCTCCGGGCACTGTGGCTCACGGCACCGGTTTCTGGTTTGGATGCCCTGGGCCCTGTGTTAATGCACCTCACAAAGTCTTTGCTTTGAGCTTCCTGCCCTCTGATTCAGCACTATTTAATTGGCACGTGTGTGTGCTTGTTGCGTGTATCTGAGTGGGATGTTGCTGGGAAGTCCATGTACCCTGGAGGAGCCCCTGGGGACCAAGCAAAGAGGCAGAAGGGAGGAGTGGGATAACAAAAGTACATGGAGTAGGAATAGAGGAGAAAGAGAGAACCATCCACTGCTCAGCAGGGTCCTGGGCAGTGGGCAGCAGGGCTGAGGAGCTCCCAACAGCCATGGTCTCTGCCCACTCTGTCTCTTCCTTCCTCCTCTTCTTGGCTAGATGTTTCCAACCCCGGCACTATGCTGGTTAACCCCGCCTCACCTCCTGGACTTTCTTCAGGCATAGCTTTGATTGTGCTTCTGGCACTTCCCAGGAAATGTCCTCCCTTTCTCCTAACCCTTCTTATCTTCCCAGCTTGAGAATGGCTTCATAAAAATGTATAGGAGACAGCAGAGCCCAAAACAAGCTTAGACAGTGACTATTTATACACATAAATATGTGAGTCTGTGTGCCAAGCTGTTCTACAGAAACATATTTATTTTTAAAAAGGAGCTGTCTTATTTACTCATTCCTCAGGATAACTTCTCTCTCCGTCAGAGCTCTGCAATCCCTGCCCAGCAGGACCAGCTGTCTCCTGGAGGAGTCTCTCCAAGGGCCCTTCAACAGGAGCACTTGAGTAACCGTGAAACTTCAGTGCACATCATTTAATGTACATCACAGGTTAGTTTGTAGTGATGCTTCACACCTCCTCTGAGTGCTGACCCAGAAGGTGTGTGTAGAGCTACAGAAGGCTGGTTTGATAAATGGCTGATCTGTTTATCAGGCTGTCCCATCAACTCTAACCATACAGCTTGTGTTGATAATAACTGCCATGGCTGACTTCTACTGCAGTGTTATACACTATCTTTGTGCTGTTTGTAACACTCCCTTAGCATTAAGCCTGATGTGTTGGTTTTAATCAGGTTGAGTGTCTTAACCACAAAGTAAATTAACAATCAACCTTGTTCATCTTGAAACCACCAGCATTCCCTGCAGACCTTCTGCTCTCGTTTGTGTGCAGTGGCCACTGGATCTTCCTCAGCCACTCAGAAGTAAAAATCATGTTTTTCTTGTCCTCAAGAGCTTCCTGGGTTTCTCCTCTCGGTCAATAGGGCAGGACAACAGTTGTCACTTGCATGAGGCACTGATTGACATTATTCATACAAGCATTTGCAAAGCATACCATACGTCACAGTAAGTATACCTTAAAAAATAGTTAAAACACTTCATTACATTGGTTAATCTTACAGTTAAATCATTCATATGGGATACTATTACCAGGGGCTGTCAAAGGTCAGCTATTCCCTTTTATCCTGAAAGCCAGAGTATGAGTTCATTCATGTCTTAGAAGGACGCAAGATGCTATCCAGGGCTGTGTCCTGACACAAAAAAACATCATTTTTGTATAGTTCAGAGGTGTTTCAAACCCAACTCACTCCAAAGGTAATTGTTCTTATTTCTCCATTAACAGGAACTTTATGCCCTTTGCATGTGAAAGCAAACCACAGTGTAATTCTCAGATGAGATCTTAACTGGCTTCTACCATACAAAATGTTCTCATGTATATTTTGTAGAAACTAACAAACTTTTTGATTATGCATCAAAAAGTCTCACTGGTTTCTGTTTGTAGACTGCGATTAGATACTAGTGGTAAAGATAAACATTTTGATTTAGTCACCGCTTCTAGCAAAAACATACTAATACTCCTCCCAATGGGAAATGGAAATAAAAGCAAAAGTTCTCTTAAAGTCTTAAAACTTGTAGCTATTCCAGAAAAACAACTTAATTGATGTTCTCCCTGACCTTTCCCATCTTTTCATTTCAGAGCAGGGAAACTGAGCCTTGAAGAGCTTTACGGCAGCGGGGTGCAAGTGTCCTTTCTGCTGTAGGTTTTCATTGTGAACACAAATATTAAAAACTGTTTGCAATTGCTTCTGGTATTAAATGTTAGAGTGACATCTATAATCGCTTAACTTTGTCCCTTCAATATAAACTTTTAAGGTGTTCTCTACCAAACTCCGTGTGCAGGTTTTGACCTGTCAATTAGCATCCTCAATGCAGCCACACAAAAAGTGTCCAGCATGAATAAAATCAATTCTGTTGATTTGTAAGGGAAAGTTCCCATGAGGGATGGGTCACAAAGTCCTAAAAAGCGTGATTTCAGTACTAAACATTTCTATGGTGAGGGCTCTTTCTCAGCAATGCACTGTATGATGTTACTGTGATTTGAGCTAAACCCTATCAAGACAAATGGGTTTAACCACCACCCTTCATATGACAGCTGTGAGAGACCGTGACCACCTGCTCCTGCCCCCCTCCAAAAGGCAAAATGAGTCTTGTTTGGGATTTTGAAAGCCCAGAGCTTGGATGGATGCTCTTTTGCAAAACGGTTTATGAGTGGATTTGCTGACAGGGAAAGAGGCACTGAACCTGGAAATGGTGTGTGTTGTGGGGAGCTTAGAAAGGGCTTTGGAGCCATAAGGAGGGGCGTTAATTTTCAGTGGTTTGATCCTTGTTTTTTTCTGAAAAAGCTGGACTACATGTGGTTGTCACTGCCGTGGAGCTACCCAACCCATCAGCTTCCCCTTAAATGAAATAACTTTCAAGGGTCTGAATTGTGACCAATTACTCAGGTCAGAAGTACGAGCAGTATCAGTGGCTTCTGTTTCAGTATCTGTCCATCGTGCTGCCTTCTAAATCACCAAGGCCTCTGATCCTGTGGAAAGATATTAAAAACTAAGGAAGACAGCAAATGTCATCAAATATTTTTCCATGCAGGTGGGGTAATACCAGACCTGACTGCTGATGCACACAAGGGAAGGCTCTGTATCACAAATGCACCTGCAAACACATGCACTGGAGCCAAGGAGACCTCAGGACAGGCTCTGGGAGAAAAGACCCATCTCCTGCAGAGGCCTCTGTGGGTCACTCCCCTCATCTCTTGGCTGAACTGATTTGAGTATCTGGAGGTGGTAACCACATTTGGCTTTATAGATTACGCTTTGTAAAAGGATTGCTTTTTGGCATGAGTGTTACAACTATAATTCACTGTATAGGTTTTCTCAAAGTCTTCCTTTCATAAATGCTACATCCACTAGCACAACTAAACGAGGTGTCCGGGGTAGGAGAAACAAAGCCCCTTTGAGGACACCTGCATTTATCCACAGGTGGCAGAAGGAGCCTTTTGATAACTTATTTAGACCTTCCATGTCTGACTTTGAGGTGACTAAAGGAAGGTGAGATGAGTATCAACCACCCAATAAAAATGTTTCCAGTCTGCCCCCCATGCTCATTTCTGGCACAGCTAGTGCTGCAAAGTTCTTTATGTCAGTAACATGGCCCCAGAAATAGGCACATCGGTTCTTTAGTATACAATCAACAGAGCCCTGTCTAAGGGACAGCTTACCTAGGATGGAGGTTTCTTTGCAGACTTTACTAGTTAAGGGTGGCTCGTCATCTTAAAAGGTTGACTTATCATTGCACACCACGGACACTTTATTTCATTAAAGGAAAATCTGTCAGTTGTAAATACTACTGATTTATAAATGAGCTGACCTCAGAGGAAAAGGGTCTTTCATTTCTTTTTGGAAACATCTTGATAAATGTCATGTAATTCAAGAGGTCATAAATGCCCAAACTCAGACCCTCCCTGAAAGGCCTGAGTGGAAAGGGAAGCTCCCATCCTCAGTTCCTCAGAAGCCTGCTGGATTTTCCATGAGCTTCACTATGAAAAATAACATAATAACATAACACCATTTGTGTTTAAAAGATGCATTTTGGAACGAAGCCCAGGAAACCCCCAAGCTCCCCTAGTCAAACACTTGTCCACTTATTCACAGATTCTGTGCTCTGTAAAAACACTTGCATTTTTGTTGTTGTTTATCTTAATGCCTTCCTTTCCTAATTAGGTCTGCGCTGTTCAGCGTTCAGTCTGTCATGTTGTGAGATACAACTGAGACGGTACATTACACTGCAAAAGCAATGGCTGCAGTAGTCTGAGGTGGGTGATGGAATCACTTTAGAGGCTCTGCTTGGAGTTGCAGCAGAGTTTAATTGCAATTAGCTGACATAGAGCTGACTGCAGTTTGGCCTGGTCTAAGCAGAACAACCAGCATCGTGTCAGCTAACTCAGCTCTTCACACGTGACCACATACCTAATGAAGACTAGCTCTTTGGTGGACATCTGTCATGAAATTCTCCATCCTTCTCTCCTCCTTTCTCTTACATGCTGCGTTGGACAAAATAATTATAAATGGAGCATGAGTATGGATATTCGCTTATCGCTCCAGCTTTTCTAAGGCTCAGGGCACTCGGGCTGTGCTGTACTTAGCGAAAAGCTGAACTCGTCAGTGTGAGAGGAAATGGAAAGGATGGGTCAAGTTTTCAACTGGACTTCCCAGCCCTCAGCCCCCCCAAGGTGAGGGTGGCTTTACTTTTCCTCCCCTGTTATTCCCAGGGGGAGCAGATTCTGTCAAATACGCAATTGCTTAAAAATGTGGGGATCCCTGTTGGCCTGGGGTGTGATATTTCTCTTACATTGCCCCAGCAGCCTGAGCAGTGAGCATGCAGCCCTACAAATTGTCGTGGCTGTTTGTTCACCTTGTTCCTCATCATCACAGAAAGTGACTATTCACCAGCTGACATTAGGTGAGGTTTTTATAATTGGAACCTGCTGCTCTAAGATGTTGATGATGCCTCTCTGTGATTTTTAGAAAACAACTGTGCTGGCTTTCCATCTCCCCCCACCTCCCCCTTGTTTTCTTTTGTTTCTGCATTTTATATAGGCTTTCTGCTCCTAAATTCAGCAGTCTAGTGGTTCAGGTTTGTAAAGGTACTTAGGCTTTGAAAAAATTCATCAAAACTAGGTGCCTTTCAAAAATACTTCTACACTTCTGTCTTTTCCTTTAAGCTTTTAACTGCTGTTACACATTTGGCCCTTAAATCGTGTTTTTGAAACCAGATTGAGCTCACATGTAACCTTTCTATTATCTAAAACCTGTGCCCCACATTTTGGCAAATCAATCATTGCTATTCCTGCTTCGGAGCTGTGGAACAGGCTGTCAACTGATATTAATCAATCTTTGTCATTGCCCGTTTCCAAAAGTCATTAGCATGCTCAGCCTCACATTATATTCTCCAGCAGAAAAATAACACACTGTCAACTGTACTTTGTTATGAGTTACTACACAAGTGACCTTATTGATTGCACATATGTAATAGAGGTCTGTATTTACCGAGAACCTTCAAGTTTCTGTGTTTGCCTTTATCATATTTCCACTTTCTCTTTTTTTTAATGTTACTTTGTTTTCCTTAACAGGCAAAACAGCTGTTTCCAAGGAAATGAAGATAGCTGAGGAGCTGGTATGAACGTTATAAGTAAATGAAGATATCAAGTACATCTGACTGTTGGAACACTAGGAAATGATTAATGACCCTTTAACACATTAAAAAAAGGTCTGCCAACATATAGCTATTTCTGTTGTCACATAGTAACACTTTAAATTCCTATAAATGTGGCCATGGTGGAGCTGGCATGTGTGAAAATCTTTCTTCTTAACCATCAAGGCTTTACAGATAGATTTCTCTTGCTAGTTATTCTTCATGATGCTTGGCAAAGGCTGGCTGTAGGAAGATACCTCCTTTCTCTTTTTTTCCTTTTTTTTTTTTTTAAGAGAAGAACAATTCAGTTTAGAAAGGCCTTTGTACCATGTTACTTGCCTGGCTTTGTTTTTGTTTCACTCTTCTGCCGAGAGAAAGAAGTGATGTATCCTCTGTGGGCTGATCCACGCTGTTGGATGCTGTGGTCCCCAGAGTGATGTTGTGGACACCACCCCGCAGTTCAGCGAGGGGCTGATCCCCCCCAGGAGCTGCAACCCCGTCTCAGCATCCCCAGCTCCTGCAGAGCCATAGGGCTCCCACACCTGCGCTCTTTGCCAAGGCATTTAACAAAGAAAACCTTCTCGGGCTCCTGCGCACAAAACGAATCCAGTTCTGACAACAGGTCTGAGACCTCAGAAGATGGGGCTGCAGGATCCTTTGCAGGGACTGATGATTAAAGTGTATTTTTTCATCATCAGGTGAACAAGGGAACTTTAACAATGTTAAAAGTTCGAGTGTTGCACTAGCAAGGGCCCTCAGGGTCAGCAAATTCAATCCCCTGCTGCCATAGGCAAGCGCACCATAAAACCCCTTTATAAATGGATCAGTCTTTAAATTAAAGCTACCTATTTGCAAACTGAATCAGAAGTGGGTCTGGCCCAGGCTGCTTTTAAACATGTTTCTCATTTCCAGAATAAATTAATTCTGGGCAATAATAATTTTTGCTCTTCGTACTAGCTTATCAATGTTTTCTCATAGTCCACATTGTTGGCCAAGATCTAGCACGCACTTGGAAAAAATAGAAGTACCTGGTATAGGCAGTGGAGCACAAGTTAGATTTCTGGTGGATTTAAAAAACAAAAAACAACAAAAAACCCCCACACAACAAAAAATCTTCATTGAGAAAAAAACCCCTACCATACTTAATAAGTAGGTATCCTCACTGCCTTCCATTTCTAGATTGCCTTAGGGTGTAGCCTCAGGAAAAATACATTACAGACTCAAGTCCTGAGCTGATGAATGCTACTCTTATGGCAGTAAGTTCAAGATCTGAAACAAACTCTTAAGAGTTACTGCTAGCTGGAGACAGCAGCAGGTAATGGGAAGCATTCCAGGGTGCTGCTGCTGCAAAACCCTTTCTAGTAGCGGAGGATCCACAAACCTCCACAGTACAGGTTGTGACATCAAGACACCCTCAACTGGAGAAGAAAATACAATATTAGTCAGGGCTTCAACAGCCCTTCAATATGTCATTGGTTTTATTGGGACTAAATCCCAGTCAGGCAGGTCACTCTGCTGTATTCACATCCAATGCTGTATTTTGCTTTAACTGGTTTATCAGAAGAATCAATGTTGCTGGTATAATAAGAATTCTGGTAACTCTGGAAGGAATTTCTGCTTCTGGCTGGTAGAAAAAGAAGAATGCAGAAGTTTTAAATCAGTTCACACAAGGACACCTTAAACTCTGCCCAGTAAAAGCTTTACAACATAATTTGTCTGTCTTTCCTGGGACTTTTTATAATGAATACTTAGCAGGAGATGTCAACACCAAAATGTCAAGTTTTCTGGTCAAAAAACTTGTGTCATCTTCTCTTATCTAGGTTTTATTTAGAAAAACGCATACAGGAGTTTCTGACATACCAGATCCAGCCTGAGTCGGTGACAATCGTAGATAATTGCCAGCAAGCCACTTAGTGCAGTTTAATAATGCCTTAAGAGCTTCCCAAATCCTCAGCCATGTTTCTCCCAAACATAAACATTTTCAATATTTAATCCGGGTGATGCCAAGGAAGACTGCTCTCCTCTTCTTGCCAGCTGAAAAATCATGAACAGGTCTCACAAGAGCTGGGGCAAACAGCAGTAACGACCTGCCTCAGCGGCAAGGGAGGCCGGCTGTTGTGATCATCCACTGTCAGCTCCGCTATTGCAGCGAGAGGGGTGCAAAGAGCTGGACTTTTAATCCATTTTCAGGGTTGGTTTTTTTTTTTTTTCCCCCCTATAGGTTTGTACTGTGGCAAATGAACGTCATCCTGTTTCAGCCAGCGTAAGCTGGTGTAGCTTCAGTACTTACATATTTCATACGCCATTGACTGACGTGCTCTTACAGTCCTTTCCCCTTCTGAATGAATATTTATCCCCTGGAGGCTTCTTCAAAGGACCCAGGGATGAAGGTTTCAACTTAAGAAAACATTTGTGCAGGTCCACATGTGCAGCCTTGCTCTGCACAGCAGGTAAGCATGTACTTAAGCACGTTACAGATTATGGCGTGAAAACACACAGAGTTACATACATGCCTGAGTGTGCAGCTGGATAGGGACAGGCTGTTCTAAAATCATTTAGAAAGTGATGCAGGATGTCCATGTCTGTATCTTGGCACCTAGTTTATTTTCTTTCCATTTTTTTTTCTTTCCTGCTTATGCAAGTAATCCATTAAATAGCAATAAACATGAAAGAATGTCTTATGTCAGAAAAGCACCTTTTCCCTTGTGCCATTATCAGTTTTTCTTTCTTCTCTGTAAGCATCATTCCTTCCTCCTCCAGTGAGCTTCTAATGCCTTTCTGCTTGAATGCTATGGTTACTGCATTGCATCCCCTGATTTTTAAAAATAAGTTTTTTAAATGCCCATTTCTGTCAGGTATTAAGTGCCGTCCAAGGCAGGTCTGATAAATAGTGAAATAAAATCAGACCTGATCTATGCCCCTTCTGCAGAAGAAAGAGATGATATTTGCAGCCTTTTGAATGGTGGTGTAAAAGCACAGGGAAAGATCCTGCAGTGCAGACTGCGTGATGGTCCATGATCCTGTACCTTTGCATTGCTGCAGCCTCTCTCCACAGGCTGTCCCATCAATTCCAGCTCTGTTTCAGGAGCCTGGGAGAGAGGGCAGTGGGTTGTGTGGGTGCACAGCAGCCATGATCGGGCCACCAAGGGCCAGGATTGCCTCGGTCAGCGTCCTGCCAGTGGGTGAAGCAGTGGATGACTTCAAGGATGGGATGTCTTCTCAAAGGTGTAGCATTTTTACCACGATCTTTATTCCCAGCAGAAATGCTGTGTTGCCCATCAGGCCTCGAGGGATCTTGAAAATTTACTCCCCATAGCCTACTGGAGACTGTGTAGAGGGGAAGCCACTAGCCCCAGACATGTTATTACATATGATTACTGAACTGGTTTTAGTTATTTCCAGATAAAACATTAATCATGATGGATTGATTTTTTTCTGCTTGGGATATGTGACTCGAAAGAACTAAATTTTAACAGACCATTAATTAAATGCTGATTCCTTTCATTAACCAGTGTTTTAAAAATATTTAACATAGCCTGTGCGAGGCCAAGTGCTTTCATAATAGTGCAGTTTTCTATTTGTTATCTTTTCTATTTTCCCTCCACCTTGAGTTGTGGTTATATTTTTATTTTTCTTCTGATTTTGTTACTTTTACCCATCTTTTTCATTTCCCTGCCCAGAGTGGATGGGTAGCCTGGACTGTGCAGACCACCCATGCTTTGAGAATGATGAGAAATGGAAACAGTTTGACCTCTTGGGATAAAATACCATGAGCATTGCTTTACAAACCACTGGGGAAGACTGGTTTTGTAGATTGTCCCTCCCTCTAATTAAAAAATGAAAAAAAAATCACCTAACGGCAAAGGCCCCTTATGTGTTGAAGCACAAGAGGGCAGTGTTACGTTGAATTGAGTCGCACAAGGGTGCGATTAGCATGGGAAGACTTTATGGCTGATTAATTTAGCCTGTTTGTGAAGAGGTGTCTGCCAGGGAAGCAGCAGGGTGAGGCCAGCTCCTACCCGGGCCTGGGCGGTGGAAGAGGCCAAGCTCATAAACCACCTTCTTTGCCTGGTTTAGCGTCAGCTGCCTTGGGACACTGCTGGACAGGGCGTTTTGGGACACAGGTCTTGTTCCAGAGTCCCAACATCCACCCTGACCCCCATGGGGGTCTGCTGTGACTTACACACCTTACACCTTACACAGTATCTCTGCCCACTGGGATTTCTGCTCCTACCTGGGGCACAGGGGTGCCTTGGCGGTACTTGCCCAAAAGCTCAGCAGAAGCTGCTTCATTGTCTGCATCTGGGTTTAACAGGGCAGGAATGCCAATCATTTATCAAATTCCTCCCCTGGTGTGGCTGGAGGGGTGAGATGTCCCAGCTCCCACCATCTCTGCTGGAGCTGCTTCGGCGTTTGTGCCACGTAACACCACCCAGCATATGCGGGAACAAACACGGCCGCTCCAACACAGGGGCTTGCCAGCCCTGTGCTGTGTCAGTAAAAGACAACCTCATTGTCTGTCAGTGCCTTTTATGGGGCAATAAAAGAGAAGAAGTTAAAAAAAAAAAA
>VZTL01095449.1:0-11719 GCA_013400535.1 Scopus umbretta | reverse complement strand
TCTGTGATTCTGTGATTCTAAGAGCCCCCTCCTGGCAGCCTAAATCAACTTGCCCAGTGGCAGAAGCATCCCAGTCACCCTGCTCTGCAAGGCCAAACGTAAAGGACTCATCTTTGCAGAGTCCACCTGAGGACCCCACTCATCCCTGGCACTGCACCATCATATTCCTGGCACTAACAAAGTTGCTTTTTCATTATTTAACACTGTGCACCTGCTAGATTCCACATTCACTAACAAAGATAATAATTTCCTCGTTAAGAGACGCTATTGAATCAATAGCACAGAGCTGTGAGTGAATTGAGGTCATTTGTCTGTTAAGACCAGCACTAGTCTCATTAAAAAGTATGTGCAAGTGGGACTTTACAGAAGATGCTATTCTGAACTGGCTTTTCACTTTTTCTTCCTTTCAGGATGGAAAGTCTTGTTCTGATCTATTTCTGAACGCTGGTTACCTCCAGGCCTTTGAAAATCCCCTTCCAACCCCAAGGTGTTCATCTCGCCTCACAGAGCAGCGTTTTTCTACCACAGCCCACCTGCACAGAGCCTGGAGGCCACGGTGGGATGGGCATTTTGCTCCAGCAAAGGGAGCTGCCCCATCCCAGCAGAGCACAGGGCACAGCCGGGACAGACGGACGGCGCCGAGGTCTGTCATACTCCGGCACCACGAGATGCTGCTGGAGCTGGCTTTGCTTGTGCTCTAGCCTCGCACGGCGAGGGCCCCACTTCTAGCACCCACAAAGGCACAGAGTGGGAGTCCTGGTGGAGACCGGAGTCCCCGTCAGACTCAGACCCCAGGCAAACCTCCACGAGTAACCGTGCCGCGCGCTGCCGCACGGTCCCCCCGCCGGGAGGGTAAGAGCCTGCCACCGGTGCTGATTAGAAAGGATGCTTCCCGAGCCAGGGGTGAGGTGAGTCGTGGCTCTGATGCCCGTCTCAGATGCCACCGAGGGTTGAGAGCTGCCACATCCTATGGAAAATAAATTAAGGTTAGCCTGGATATTTGTTGCCTTGGGCTGACAAGGTGCAAACCAGCTTTTTTTTGTGTTTTCACCATGACATTATTGCTATTGTTACAGGCTACAGCGAGGCAGTAAGAGGCAAGCTGCCAAACTGCCACCTTTTTTGAGTCAAGCAATTTCTTAACACATGAACTCGTAGGAGGCTTTATGCTTTGGAGACTATAGCCCTCATTTCCAGGAGTGAGAAAAAATCAAAAATATGGGCCTAACTAAATGCCTAAAGGATTGTTTAAAATATTGTTAGATTGTCTGATGAAATAAAGGCTTTACACGAGAATTCAGCATGTACTCACAAAGAGCCAGTGTTGTCAAATACTAAATTTGAACTCATTCAGTTATTTACGTTTACTATGATAACAACTATGATTATATAAATGGATTGAAGCTCTGGAGTGAAACATCCATCCCACGCCTTTGCTTGGTCTCATTCCTCCAGCCACTTTCTTTATAGCAAATGCTCATGGGTTGGTGTTTTTTTTTCCTACCTCGTACTGTTCCTTTTGTCCCTCATAGTCTGAGTGGGTGGCTACAGAAGCTGCAGACTGATTTCAGATCAGCAGCCGCGGTTCTTTTCTTCTGGAGCTGGTGTGATTGAAAACCCCTAATTCTGCGCTGCCTCCCTGCTCACGGATCGCTGAGAGGTTCCTCTTTCAAAATATTGTCACTCAATATTTATGTAGCATTTACATGAGCGGTGCCTATTCTGGTCTCCAGTCACGCGCCTGCTGCTGTCATCTTGCACGGCAAATGAGGATTCTCCGGAGAGGACTGACACTGGCTTTCCCTGTCTTCTGCTCCGCTCTTTCCAGAGCAATAGGAGGTAGGAGCAGGGGGACCTTGTTTCCTGCTGCAGGAGCGTGGTGCTCCCCCCTTGCTCCTCATCAGGATCAGCAAGGGCAGCTTTGCTGGCAGAGGAGAATGGGGGGGAAAAAAAAAAAATATATATATATATATATATATATATATATATTTCTTCCTTCCTAACACCCTTTACTGTCTGTGGCCTTTGATCCCAGATGAGAGGAGCATGCTTAAAATTTAGTGATGCTAAACCTAAACTTGGCTTAAAGCTGCTCCTACCTCCCCAGCAGCCCTCCGCGCGCTCCCCACCACCCACGCTCACTGGCCCACAGGGTTTGCTTTTCCTCCAGCCGCCTTCTCTGCCAGGGAGCTCCGACAGCAATTAATGGAGCCAGGCTGGTGGGGATGTGCTTTTTCCTCTGGACTTTTTTCTTTTTTGTTCTGGTTTCCCATTCCTTTAGTCGCTCTTTTCATCTCTCCCCTTTCAGTCTTGGCTTTTTGCCTCCAGGCCATTTTCCTGCTGAGCCAGGGAGGAGGGAAGGTGGAGCGCAAAACCAGAGCACAAAAAAAAAAAATCACCTCCCAAAGCTGAAACCGGGGAAGTGGCTGTGCTGAAGGTCTGTGCATCTGGAACAGCGGGGAAGAGTCAAGGAAGGGGATGGGAAAAGCTGAAAAAACAAGATAAACAATCTCCTCGTACTGTGATCTGCAGAAAAGCCGTGAGGATGATTTGGGATTGAGCACTGCCAGCAGGGGATGCGAGTTGGAAGCCCATGGAGCTCTGCTCCTAAGTCACCTAGTCACACGTCAAAACATTCCCCTTTTCCTCAGCCCGAGGATCTGGGACAACAGCATTGCTGCTTCTGCCGTCTTACGAAGCAAAGGTGCGGAAAACGCTGTCAGCACAAGGAATTTGTTCTCGGGGCTTGCTCTGAGCCTCTCCTCCGCGATCCCTGGCTTGTCACACTCCTCCCTGCACACCTCTGTGGTGCTCAGCAGCGCTGTGCTCCATCCACCCCCAAAGTGCCCCCGGACACCACCGCTGCCATACCCACGGTCAAGGGCACCGGGCTGATGAAGCCAACGCTTACGGCAGCTGTGAAATGCTGAAACCTGGAGAATGAGCCGTGCTGTTGTTCCTTATTGGCATTTTAATTATTATTCTGGGGTCAGCTGCAAGAAACGGACTCCTAGACTGGGTCAACCTTTTGACATTTTACAAGTCAAAAACACCCAGCAAAAATGTGATGTTTAGCCTAGCTCGGTGCTGTCAAAACAGGCGCAAAATCCTGCCTTACTCTCCTGTTAAATGATCCCTCTTCTAAGGAGGGGGGGAAAAAAAAAGATTAATGAATGCATCCATACGAGCTATTAAGAGCAAAATAAAGATAGAGGCAGAGAATGGTAGATCCTAAAACATGTGTTTTCTGCAATTTCATTCTTTACACAGTAGATGCAGTTTCTTTCTTTCCTCAGACTGGAAAGATAGGCTTGACAACCATCTCATCAACAGCAGTGTATAATAACATCTCCTTGCTATTAATATGCAAATTGAAATGCACACACTGATTAAAAACATATTAGACAAAGGCTATTGTCAAAGACCGATGAGCACGCTACCAGGCTCGATTAGCGAGCAGTGGCCCATGGCAGGGCTGCTGCTTAAACTGCTCCCTTCCAAGCGCTGGCACGGCAAACCAGCCCACACTGTCGATGCGAGTTCTTCCCATCACTGCAGCACCAGCATAAGCCAAGCCTCCAGTGAAGTATCTGCAAATTGAGCCCTCCTGTCTGGGCTTCTTACAGAGACTGATAAAAATTCACCCAGCTCCGCGTTTAACCTCAGGTCCCGCTGGCAGGACCTGCTGCAGCCACCAGCCCTGCTTGGGTACCTGCTCTGCTGGTGACGGTGCCATCCACCCCGCGCAGCTGGGTACCCGCAGCTCCCTCCTTGTCTTTCCTGGGGAGAACCCTGGCTCTTGCAGCTTGAGGGAGGCCTGGGGGGGGACGGACAGACAGAGCTTAAATGCAGCTCCAGGAGCAAGGGGTTGGGGATGCATGGGAGGGGGGTGTCCAGGTGAGGCTGGCCGGGGCGATTAAGGACCCTGGTGCAGTTGGGGTCCTCACAAGCACGTTGTACTGATGACATGAAGCACTCTCCTTCACAAGACAGCGTGTGAAAATGGACAAGGCCATCATGGAGAGATGTCCGGGAAAACTGTTCAGCATCAGCTGCTCATGTTCTGCTCCATGCCTTTAGCAAACCCCAATCTGCAGCCCCTCTGTTGAAGGATATGAATTTAAGTCCTGGCAAGAGTACAAGCCAGCCGCACTCAGAGATGATTTTTAGTAGTACTGGCAGGATTATGAGATGCACAAAGGTGCTGGGAAAATTAAGATATGATATAGAGAAGGAATTTTATAGAGTTTGCTTTAGATCTCCTGTGACTTAGGGTACAAGCAATATGTAAGAGAGCGGTATAAAAGCGCAGTACGTTGCTCTGGCTTGAAGAGTTCTGCAGTTGTCTCCCGACCAAGCTCCTTAAAGCCAGAAGAACACATTTTGCAAAGATAAACATCACGGGGTCAACAGGACCAGCTGCATCATCCCTGTTCTGACACTGGAAACAGAAATTAGACTAGAAAATTTATCCTAAAGTCTTGCCATTGAGCTCAGTGCTGTGATTTAAGTGGGGAACACTTTGCAATGTTAATGGATATTTGCTTTCTCTCTCTTGAGATCCTGAACATTTAGCCAGCAAATTGGGTCCTCCCTATCTCACAGATCTGCAATAAACCTGGAGGCTTCCCCATAACCACTCGCTGGTGGGAGAGGACTTTCAGCTGGTCACACGCTTGAGGAGTTCAAATGAATCCCGACAAGTGCGGAAAGCTGCTAGCACAGCCAGAAGGAGGCATGCAGACTTTCACATACATCATTTGAAGATTATGGGAGGTGGTTTTCAAGGTCAGGACTTGCTAATGAAGTTGATGCAATAGGAACTTAAGAAAGAAAGTACCACTCACATACTAGGAGCGTTCTTCTCCCATGATTAATTTCTTTGCGTTACGTAGCGTATCTCAGGGTAGAATCACTTTACACACTGTTGCCATAGAGCTCTATTGCCTTAGCACAAGCAGCCCCTTAAAAACATGTATTATTTGTGCTGTATTATGTCTGAGCAATAAAACACTCCAGAAAGTTAGCATCTTGCCTCCCAAAACATAACCCGATGTATTTGCACCAGGGCCTGAAGAACGGTATCAGTAGGTGCTACAAAACTCTAATGCAACCTGTCTAAAAGATTATAGTTTTGGTGTTAATAATCACACTTCCAGCTGTCTCCCAGTGCCAGCGGTACTCCAGTTAGCGCTGCTCCTTAGAAGTGTGTGTGTGGCAAGGCACAGCCAGACTAACACTTAATGACTGAGATTTACTTTCTTTACAGCATGTCTTGCACAGAATTTTAAACTGGGAAAATGTTTGGCCAGAACAGACAAAATTAACTTCTGTAACGTATAGATGTTCCGTGTGTTTCGGGGATTATTATTTTTTTTTTAAATGAAGAAAATATATGTAAATGTTTTCACCCTTCTATTTAAAGTAACCTGGTGGGATGCGATGGTTGCCCTGCATCCATTTTCAAAGATCTCTAATACATCTGCACACAGCGTTTAAGCCCGGGGTGGTGTACTAGTCTCGACAGAAGAGCATGCAATCTGGAGGCATTTCTGCAGGGATCACTGACTTCCCACTAGGAGATTTGTCTTTTTATGTCTTGCTTTGAAGGCCTAATGAACTTAGGAAAAGCAAGCGATTAGAAGGATTTACGGACCAAAGCCTGATTGACTGGACCAGGACAATATTGGCAACAAATGCAAATACCGCGCCGCTCTAGTTACTCCAGTCTGAAACAGGGCAGAGCAGGGCGACGCGACGGGGCATCTCATTCTCGCCTCCCCCGCCTCTTGCTCACCAGGGCTGGGCGGCGTGGGACGTGGAATCCCAAATGCAGCGCCGACCCTCCTGCTCTCGCGTCCGTACATCATTGCACCACCTCTGCAGTGTCGCAGGAGAAGCTGTCTGAAAGCCGCCGGAGTGGCACAAAAATCTAGGTTTTTCTGAATTAGAGACCGGTCCTCTGTCTTTGGTCATCCTCTTAGGCCAAACAAGCCACCAACTCCAGGCCAAGCCGGAGAGCCAGGGGAGGAGGGCAAACAGCTTTGTGCGGGCTGGGTATGGGAGGCTGAGTTCGACCCAGCTCGCTGCAGCAGCAGCAGAGCTGTCGACACACCTGCCTGGGGAAAGAAATTGTGTTTGTGCTGTAATTAATTTGCTGCAATTAGCTTGTAGTGATTACTCGAACACACAAGTTCGATTCCCCCCACCACCACCACCCCGACAAAATCGCCTCTGCTGCACCCTGGGTGCAGCTTGGAAGAAGGCGCATAGGCTGCAGGAAGGAAGAATTTGGGGGGAAGGAGGCTCAAAAACAGTCAGGCTGCACACACATGAATGATGTGCCCTATTTCTGTAAATCATTCTCTCTGTAAAGAGGCAGTTTAGCTTCAGAAACACTGCCGTCTTATGTTATTACCCAAAACACAATAAATGAAACAGCCCCACAGCTACGAAACCTAAGGAGATGCTTACTCAGCTGTGAACAACCCATTCTCCTCCACACATGAAAGGCATTGATGCTAGAGCACAAATTAATCATATAGAGCTTCTTCAGTATCTTTTACTGCCCCCAGAGAGTAAACAATTAGATCCTGCAGTGCATCCGACCCTTCCCTTCGCAAGGCTGAAGGCACAAGCGCACGACGCAGCCCAGCCGGGGCTGAAGCTCCTCATGAGGGGAGCTCCGGGCAGTCTCCGCGATGCAGAAGAGCAAAGATGTCTCTTCTGACTCGGTCCTTTCTCTGTGTAGATCCCCTTAGCGAGGAAATGAGATGCTGCTGGCTGGTGTACTGCAAAGTACAGACCCGGAGCACGGTGCAGGGGATGACTCCATTTTGCAGGCACCTCCCCTCTGCCATGAGCTTTCCAGCGGGAGAAAGCTGTGGGTGCCGGAGCCTCTGAACACTCCTGCAACGTAGTATACATAAAACCAATGCCAATATTGCATATGCGAGCAGATGCAAAGAGAGGCAGGCGAGTTACCCCGCTTGTACATGCAATATTTTTTAAACACGTCACATGAAATCAGCAGTGAAGAGCTGAGCGCGCTGAAGGGACGAGGTTTTGTGATGAGCTCCATGGGTTCCCCAGTCTCCCTCCCAGCAATACAAGGGAGCAACGTGAAGGGAAAAAATCACCTCCAGACAGACTGTATGCTAGAAGCACTTGTACTTTGCTTCCATTGTCCATTGTGTAAAGAGAAGATATTCTTCAAGTACGTAACAGCACCCTGTGCATTTATCTAAAACAAGCCTCAGCACCGGTCTGAGTCTGTGCCCGCGGCCACAAGCTGCCCCTGCTCACCACACACGTGAGCGGGGCGAGTTTTAAAAACACAAAATGCTAACTTCGAATCAGACTGGTGCTTCTCTCCCTCTTTCCCTGCACCGCTTAAGCTAAACCAAACTCTCCCTCTTTCCCTGCACCGCTTAAGTTAAACTAAACTAAGCACGAACAAAATGCAGGAAAGACTTTCAAAGCCGATAAAGACAGTCAGGCAAATTTTAAAATTCAGTGTGAACTTTGTGTCTACGTCTCCTACCTGTCACAGCTAAAACAAACGAATCAGGGGCTTTGCCCCACGTTGTCTGTAACCCCCATCATCACACATGATGATACTCATATTCATTTCACCAAATATGAAGATGACCGGTAGGATCACTCTGTTCTGTCAAGTCAATTAGCCCAGCTATTATACAGATGTAGCTTGTCCCTTTGATTAAATGCCAAATGAAGATAAAGCTCTGAACATTCCCTATTAAGTATATCTGCCAACGGATTTCATATGGCAAAAAAACTCTCCCAAGCCCAAAACATGGGAGTCCCATTTCTTCTTAGACTAGTCTTCACTGCTGACAGGCAACATAACATGGGCTTCCATGGAGCAACGTTTGTTGTTGCTCTTCCTCCTTATTTAGGAGAATTATTTCTCCTCCCTCCTGAAGATTTGGAAAGAGTCTTTTAAAAGGAATCTGTTCCGTTTGGGCTTTTAATTGCCTTTGCAAGGTGAAAGAATCATTCCCACCAACAAAAATCGGTTTGTTTTCATTAAAGGGGCGACCCTAGTGGCAAGGTAGTGAGGGATTTCAGAGTCCCAGATGAGCTGGTAATTAAGGCGGCAGTTACACAATATTATCACTGCAAAGGAAAGCCAAAGCAACTTTCCGTGGCACTGCTCCCTGTGGCATGTGTCATGGAGCTGCAGCAGGAACACCCTGCAGCTGCCTGGAGTCCGCACTCTGCTCCAGCGGGCCACGCAAGATGAACTTCTTCCCACGGGAGGGAAAGACATGAAAAACAGAGCCCTGTCAGCAGCAGATTAAGACCGTTCTTCTTCCTCTGGCATCACAAGGTTCCCCCGTGAAAAGCTTCATCCCACGGGCTCATTTACAAGTAGAAGTGCTTGCAGTGACGGAGTCCTACAGGCACCACCACGGGCTTCAGGACAATTACTTCTAAGCATGCGCTGCCTTGTGACTTTATGACTTCAAATACTGCCTTTCCCCAAAATATGGCTCAGCATAGGCTTACAGTGAAGCTGCCTTGACTTCACATGCACATTTGCCACTCAAGGCTGCTCTGCTTGACAAACCCTTTGGGTGTTGCTTCCCTCAAAGTGAGACAGATCAAGGTTACTGAGCAGTGCCTACAGCATCCTCTGCTACAGAGCCTGCTATCTTATGGGCTCCCACATTATAAAGAGACCATAATAGCAATAATTCCATGAATAGATAGAACGACATTTGCATCGCAAGTGCAGTTTTCCAAGTGGCGTGCCCAAACATCTCTCACCTGACACACACAGCGCTACTCAACACCAAAATGCAGAGCAATACACTTTGCTTTGGTTTATTAAGGTGCGGAGAAGCAGATGGAGGCCACAGATTAATCGTCTACGTACGATTTGTTCACTTGGCAGAAAATTCACAAACCTGCAGGCCCCAGTGGTGAGCTGTGGATTAAATTAAAAGTTTCCCTGATGCAGAGCCAGTAGCAGCAGGTCACCGCTCTTCCTTGAGATGCTGGAGAAGTGGATTTGCACCTTGCTGGGATTCCTGGTGAACGAACTGATGGATCCGTACACATCACTGCTCACTTCCAAAGACACAAGAGTGCCTCTAGCCGAGTGTGTACAGAAAGGAAATGTCAAAGCCTGTTATTTCAGAGATGCAGAAGCAGGGAAATGGCCACAGTATCAGAGGAACTGTGCTACTACACATACATAAAACAACCAGACTGCTCTTTAAAAAAGGGTGCTTAATCTGTAGCAGCATTCACAAGACAGGTTCTCTGCATGCAAAGTGCACTCACCGAGTTTGCGTAACAGGGCACAGCGAGGTTTGTTTTGCCTTGCTCGTAGTACCTACGTGAAACTGGATCATGTTTATTGCAGCTCTTTGCATTGCAGTGGGTTAGGTAAGAAGCCTGGTCTCTTTGTGCTGACTGCAGTAGAAAAAACTAAAATCCTTGTGAGCTCCCTCTTTCCAGTGGATCGAGCTTTGTTTCTGCTCCCCCCAAAGCCAGGGAGGAATAAACACCTTCCCTATAGACGAGTACCAAACGGCTGCAGACTGGGACCTGGCTGGGGTCCGCACAAATGGCGTTCCTCTTGGTTAAGGCTGGGTCTTGGTCTGTTTTTTCTCCCTTCAAATCCTTTTAGTTTCTTCCTCCCTGTGAGCAAGAACCCCTGCCAAACCACAGTCCCTGCCACGGGGCCCCTGGCTGCGGAGCCATCAGATGGGGGTCCTGCATGGGTGCTGGGACCCTGGTGGGAGGGATTGCCGGGGACACCCAGACCTGGAGGGTCTCTGACACGTCCAGCTCCTACACGCCCCGCAGCACTGGCCCTGCTTTGCCTCTCACAGTGCAAAAACAGCTGCAACGTACAGGGTGTTCTGATGCAGGGAAAGCCTCCAGGTCCAAACCCTCTGCCCACGCTGCGGGAAGATGCCAAAGCTCGGCAGGAGACGGGCGGCTCAGCAGCGCCGGGCTCTGACAGCGAGCGGCTGGGGAGGCAGCACGGTGCCAGTCGGTGCCTCGGCAGAGGTCTGCCGTTGGCGCAGCTCCCAGAGCATCGGACCCTCCATCTCCAGCCACGGAGGATTTCTGCCCTAACGCAAAACTCACCGGTGCGGCAGCGCTGGTAACGCGGGCGTCGAGCCCAGATGCTGGCGAGGACTCGCCCTACCGCGGCCGTGGCTCCCAGCCCAGCGCCCGCTGCACAGCAAGGGCAGCTCCGGGGGCACACGACGGTTGGCCTCGGTGTCCTGAAACCAGCCTCCGCACGCCGCCTCTCCACCGTCCCCATCACCCTGGGGGTGCGCAGGTAACACGCTCGCAGCTGGCGCTACCCGCGCGGGACGGCCTGCCACGTTCGGCCGCGGCGGCTGGTCCGGTCCCGCCGTCCTTCCTGCAGCTTTCCTGGAGGGCCGCTTGCTCCCAGGAACAGCAGGCGGGCAGAGCAACGTCTGGCTTTGGGTTGCATCAGCGAAGTCGATAAAGCGAACGGCTTCCGTCTAGCCTGTAGGAATCCTACTGGCAGGAAAAGGATTTTACGCTTTCATTTTAGTTTTCTTTGCTCAGTGAACCATTTGCTTCTCTGAAGACAAAGAGGAAAGGAAAAAAAATTCATCCGTTACACAATCCCTGTGATTCATTTTTTGCTGCTCTTTATGTGTTGACACAAACCATGCTGGAGAAGGTGAAGACACTATGTTTATTTCTGGTTGAAGACTGATTACATCACTATCATGGATAATGTAATAGAATTATTTTATACTCGTGGGAAAAATCTAAGAATAAATATGAAAAAGTAAAATATTCTGTCTCCACTGTCTCTGAAGATGAGTGATGATTAAGTGCTGTATTTACAGGATAGTTATCATACTCTAGACTCTGTGCTGAATAAATATTATCTTGAAAGGGTAAAAAAATCCATTGAAATATTTTAACTCACCACAAAATTAAAAAAAAAAGAAAAAAAATCCATGTATCTGTCCAAAGCGAAGGTTAGTTACATGTTAATTATCGAATCCACACGGGATCATTGTCCAAGAAAGCATCCTCCCCTTGCTGACCAGTTCTTCTCCGCTGAAGAAGCTGCAGTGGTTTTCCTTGTCTCGGCTGTCGAACTACTACTGGTTCTTCAGGCTGCAGGATGGAAACAAAGCAGAAGTCACTCTCCACCCTGCCGTTCCTGGTTCACAGCCGGTGGCCGCGCACCTCCTGAGCTCTGCCCAGGCGTCTTGTTTCCACCCTTGCCCAGGCAGCCTCAGGAGCTCCTCACTCCCCTTCCCCAGCGGACGGCACCCACTCCCCCGGCACCACCTCTTTTGGCAGCCAAAGCTCCAGAGAGATCCAGCACTAAAAGCAGATCCCAGGTGAACCGGCAGTGGGGCAAACCTGCAAATTTTTTCGTAATGACCAAAGAAATTTTTTATGTGATAGATAAGGAAACCTTAATTCTAAAAAATATATGAACAAACTCTTTCTACCCGAAACATATTTGCAATTTTAAGGACAGTTTTGTACTTTATGAAAGAAAACTGATATAACAATTTGACAAGTGTGTACTTTCTATAGATCTTCAATTTAAATTTGTTTAAGAGCCTAGAACACCCTGCAAAACTTGCTTTGTTTTCAACCCAATGCATTTTTGGCTGATGCAGAATTTCTCATTCAGCAAGTGTTGGCAATCTCATAGAATCGTTAAGGTTGG
>VZTL01095441.1:0-10680 GCA_013400535.1 Scopus umbretta | reverse complement strand
TTTTTTTTTTTTTAAAGCTACACCTCCTCATTACAGTGTAATTTTATAAAAAATGCAGAGCTGTAACCTCAACCCTATTCCTGGCCATACCAGTGGCCATCTCCAGGCGGGCCATGTGTGGTGCCGGAAATTTGGCAGCTATGGGCACGCGGGTGGCCCCCAGAGGTCTGCTCAGCATCTCCTTCTGGCAATGGCGGGCAGAGGCGGCATGCTGCCCTAGCTGCAGCCTCTGGTTCAGCCTGGGTGCCGCTGGCCTTTTCCCCTCCTACTTTACCTCAAGCTTCAAGCTCTCGTAGGCCTGAAGTTTACAAGCCTAACCCGAGGGCCCATCAAGCACCCAAGGTTGGGCGGGTGGCACCTCCTTGGACAATGGCCATGTCAGGAGCCTGGCGGTGGTGGACAGCCATGTCTCCTGTCATCTCTGGTGCCACCTCAAGAGAGCTGCACCTCTGCCCTCACTCCTTGGCAGCCTCTTCGTCCCTCATCATGCTCGGCCCTCCCTTGCACCTTTGGGGTTTGCTTTTTGAGCAACCTGCCTGCCTGGTTTTTGCAACCACCTCATGCAAGCAGAAATAGGACTGTAATCTGAGCAAGCCCGCAGCCTCAAAAGCTGTCTGCCTGCTTTGCTTGGGTTTCAGCGTGCTGCCACCTCACCTATTGAGCTAAATTTCCCATTACAACTTGAATTTAAATATTCTAATAAATTTGTTTTAGAAACTCTTACAGCTCCCTTGTGCCATTTGCAGGGAAACACTCTCTGGGTTTTTTTCTGGGAGATGGAGATTTCTTTGTGCTTGGGGTGACTGATTGAATTTTACCTGCGCTAAATTATATTTGCACATTCTAGTAATTGCAAAGGGCCACACAGAGAAACAAAGCATTGACTGCCGTTGTACTGGGATTTCCCAGATGTATAATTTCAAATTGATATGAAAAAAACCCTTGCAATGCATTAATAATAGCAGAAAATGTAACTCAGTTGGCCAAGGGTGAACAGAGGCTTTTTTTTCTGAGCTGCAAAACAAGCTATAGACCTCAGGTGACTAGCATTTATTGTTAGAATGGGTTTTCTAACGCATACCTTCTGAAACGCAAAATAAAGATTTATACTGACCAACTTTGCTGTATATAGCAGACCTGGATCATACCTGGGAAGCAGTGTGGGTTTTTTTGAAGTGCAAGCAGAAGGTTTTTTGTCTAATTCAAAGGCACTTTTCGGTTATTCAGTCTTCTGACAGGTCACCTGTCCTTTTTCTGCTGCTCAATATTATCTCATGGTTGGAAATATTATGCCATTGAAAAAGAAATCTTTGGCAAACAGCACATACCTTTCAAGTAATGTCAGAGTGCACCGAGAATGAGAGGATATGATGCTCAGTAAAGATACCAGTGGTGTACTTACATGTTTATTAATAAAGCATGAAGATTAGCTTTTTAAAGGCATAGGCCAGTGTCGGAGGACTAGTTTTCCCACTCTCCACAAAATCAAAGGAGACCAAAAGCCCTGATATATGTTTAATAATAGTGATACATCTGACACTTGTTATAATAAAGTGCTTATGCATATAGCTCTGCCTGGCTGCCTGATTGACTTCAGGGTGGTTTCTCACAGGCCTGGCGCGTACAAGTATATCGAGCATAAATACTTCACTGAAATGATGCTGGAGGAAGAAGGTACTGGTTTGGAGGGAGAGGGATAGACAAACTATTAGCACATCGGTCTGAACAGGAACCTCAATATCCTGCCAAGCTGCGGTGGTATTTTCTAAAGGAAGAGAAGGTACTCACAAACCTGATTTTAGTCTTGGGATATCACTACTTTGTGGGGTCTGACTCGCACCCCGGTGTGGCCCATCTCTCTCTTCTGTGGAGCAGACTATGAACAGCAGCTTAAGATCTCCTTTACGGGCATCTGTGCTGCATATTGCCAGCCTGCTTGTTCCCTTTAGTTTACAAGGCAAACACTACAGCCTGGCCACTGGGAAGTTTTGCAGGGCCCTGTCTGAAAGCCCCTCTCAAAGGGTGGGAGAAGGACCATCTGCTTGTGCTGATTTCCAAAGACGTCCGCCGGCGCGCAGCAGGTCTCGGTAGCCAATTCCCGATGCTGCTCTTACTGCGGCCAGGATGGAGCTGGATCTCTGTTTCTCAAAAAGGGGAGGTGTACGCACCGTTTTCCTGTTTTGTTTTGCACGGTTGTTTTCTTCCAGCACGATACTACCAGCAGCAATAACAAAACTCTATTATCACCACTATTTTTAATGCTGTGAGCAATTGTAACTGGAAGCCACCTCCTTGTGTCTGCCTTACAAGCACTTCTTCCTTTCCACTCAAACTCTGGGAGTACACAGCTCAACTATCACTGCCTTCACGCTCTTGCAAATTTTAATGCATTATTAATAATTTTGTAACATATTTCTTCAAGCTCTTTAGCAGAAAATGTTATTTCAGTGCTGCCTCTGATAAGAGTCTTAGTCACCATGTGCACTATTTCCAAGCTACCACACAACCTGAGCTTTTAATTTGTTCCCCCTGTTCAAACACAGGAAGGACCTTCTGAGAATAATATTCCTCATTATCTGATTGCTTTTGTGAATCGTTTCCTGCGTTTCTAGGTATGCTTATCATCATATCATAGACAGTACAGATGGGAGACCTATTAACTAATCTAGTGCACGCTCCCTCTCTTACCCCCACGATGAGACATCATTTAATTTGTGGAACATATTCACATCCAGATAAATCCATATTTGTGCTTCAGAAAAAAATAACAACAAAGCCAGGGGAAAGAAACGTCCCCCCAAAGGAGATGTTTCCATAATTGCTGAAGAAGGCAATCTGTCCCTCGGCTCAGGTCACCTTTGCCTATACATAAATGCCCTTGCAAAAGCAGGGTCCAGAAAGGCGACCAGGGGAGGTGCTTGATGGGGTAAGAGGGTCTTGCTCCCTCCCCTGTCCTCGCTATGGGGTGCAGGAGGAAAAAGACCCAGTTAGCTAAAAAAGCAGGTAAATGATCTTTACTGTGGGCCCAGAAGCTGCTGGATGGTGGTGTGAGGAGATGGTGAGAGGGAGTCGCAAAAGGATCTGAGAAGAAAAGGAGATTGACAATTTTTGACTGCAAACATATTTGTTGAAAAATAGTGAGCTGACAAAACTGAAATACTTCAGAATAACATTTCAACTTCTTCAGAATGTCCTGATTTTTCATAAAAAATGTGAAATAGAAAATGCCTATGTAATTTTCTGCAAGTGTTAACATTTTTTCAATTGACAAATCAAATTTTTCTCTCAATTTTATAATTGGATTCTATTTTATTTCCGCCAAAAATCTGAAGGGGTAAAAACAGAAAAAGTGTGTGGGAGGAAACGACGCTGGCACTTTTTTTTTTAATACATTCTTTCTGGAAAAAAGATGGGGAAAATAATTATTCCTTCACCCTCCCCCCAGGAAAAGAAAAAAAAAAAAAAAGCTTTGTACCTTTGTATTTAAAAACTTTGTGTTCAGACACTGCATGAAAATGCTCAGGAAGGACTGAAATCTTCTGCTTCTTTTTAATATTATGTATTTGTGCTCACATTGGTATATATTATATGTAATATAATAAGTATATAATAATTGTAATCCTTAATAATTGTAATGACAAATTGCATAGCAATGGTTGTTCATACCCTATCTTCTGTTAACAGGAAGAAATAGTTTACAGGAATGAACAGGATCTCGTCTGCCCTCCCCGGAGAGGG
Source organism: Scopus umbretta (assembly GCA_013400535.1). Taxonomy (NCBI): domain Eukaryota; kingdom Metazoa; phylum Chordata; class Aves; order Pelecaniformes; family Scopidae; genus Scopus; species Scopus umbretta. The sequence goes on along the minus strand of VZTL01095441.1, from coordinate 6,942 downwards.
AGGAGAAGGCAAAAATGCCCCCGGCTCCCTGGGGCTGTCTGCAGAGCACTGAGCGGGGTGGGGGGGTGCCCGTCCCTGTGAGCCCATGCTCTGGGGGTGGCCAGTCTCATTCTGGCAGAAAGGGTTGTTTTTCAAGGTTGGGGTGACATTTGTGCCAGAATGGCAGTTACCAGGGTGTGAGTCCATCTGTCTGTCCATCGTGTGTGTGAGCTGAGGCAGCATTAGGGGATGGGCAGTGGGATGATTTGGTCAGGGTGGCAGCACTTCTGCTGCGCTGGCTGCTGTTGCTTGGTAAGGAAGCAAAAAGGGTTGAAAAATAAATAATATTGGTGACATTCGGCCACTCAGTGCTTCCTAAGAGAGCATCCCTTGTTATGCCTAATGCTGCAACATCTTCAAGTCATTACAAGGAGAAAAAACCTGTCATTTCTGAGGTATATTTTTCTTTCTGGAAGTTTCAGAGTTCCACATTTCAGACAAATGAACCATTTTTAACAACCTGGAGCATGAACCTGCAGGGTCCATATGTGGTGGCCATGGAGCTGATGAAAGGAAAGGGACCAGACTATCACTGTGCTTCTCCAGCTAAGCATTTTATCACATCTGGCCTGCTCCAGCATCTCAGTTTTTTGCAGTCAGGGGATGAAGGGGAACTGTCAGTCTCGCATAACTGGCTTGGCTATATCCTAAGGGGTAGTGCCCATTTTATTCTGTCTTGTCTGTAGCTCAAAAGCCCACCTGCAGACCTTTGCCTGTTCCCTGCTGGCATAGGTGTAGAGGAGCAACCCTTCTGCTATTTTCCTTGTGGATATCGCTTACTGCTCTTTAATTACCAGAGCAGGGCCCTAACGCTGTCCATTTCCACGCTTTCAGCTTGGTGCGGTCAGCTTGGTCGCAGGTTGGCGTGGGTCAGGGTGAGCCCTGTGGGGGGGGGTTGAGCATTGGCAGGGCAGTGGGGACCGGGTGGCCCTGGTGGGAGCATCCCGGGATGCGGGAGCAGGCAGCTGCCAGCTCCGGCGGTGCCGGTAGCGTGGCAGGGACATGGGGAGCAGCCCAGCAGGAAGCAGAAGAGCAGACAGAGGTAGGCAGCGCTCCCGGGGGCATGGGGAAAAGGTCCCATTAACCACGAACTTTTTTGACCTGAAATGGCGTTTGCTTGTCTTGACCAGATGCATGTGATAGATAAAATGATATTCATAAAATGATATTCATCTCTGGTGATGGCTTCTTGTAGGTCAGGGAAAAAAAGTGGTGATTGCAAGGATAAAGGGAGGACAGGGGGGAAAGAGAAGGGAAAACAGTGCCAGTGGGGAAGATTTAGCCTGCAGATCTGTGTGGCTGGCCGTGACTACTGTAGCAACAGCTACAGCGAGAATACATTGCACTTTTTTGTTGACTTTTCAGTTTTTTAATTACCGGCAAGTTGGTAATGGCATGCAGAATCAGATCCTGCTTCCTTTCACACTCCAGACACTCATGTCTTGGCCACAGGGCCATAAAATTATCAAAGGGAAATATTATTGGCTGTAACCACCTCAGTAATATTTTTACAACTCCTGATTGACCACAAATCTATATTTAATAAGAAAAACAAAGCAAACACACACCCCATTCACTTCAACCGCTGCTGTACATTTAACTGGGGAAACACATTCATTCTATAGGGAGGCAGGAATTGCATGCCTAGGAAAATATGCTTAATATATCCATGACTGGAAAAAAAATATAAATTTTCCTTTTTAGGTATTTTCATAAGTTGTCCCAGACTTTATCAGCTCAACTGGCCTCCTCCTAAATTATTGCAAATATTGTACTCTACATAGTCATTGTAGTGGCACATTAGAGAGAGCCTTTTATGTTTTGAGTACCTTACACAACATAATTCAGAAATTAAGTCTTTACTAGTTAAAAAATCACCCCTTCAGGGATTTGGATTCCTGAGGAAGCATAACACATCCTGAAACAGTCTTGTCTTCTCCACTCAGGTTTCAAGACAGGGAGGTCCTTCTCTTCATGTTTCTACAAAGCTGTTAAGGAATGCCAAGATAGCTTTGAACATTGAGAAAAACACTTGCAACCACTGGGATGATACTCTGAGGCAGAGCAGAGGCTTATGGTTTTTGTCAGAAAATATATTCCCTGCAGAGTTCCCCTGGGCATGGACGCTGCACTGCACTTGGTTCACATTCAAGCCACTGCAGGCACTTGGGTTTAGCAAAGGCATAGCCTGATGCTCTCAAGGTGGCGAGAGCAGGAGTGTCCCTGAGGTTATTTTACTGTGTGCTGTGGGAGCACCTGCCTGACCTCTCTGGGTCTGGGTGCAGGAAAGCTCCCTGCCGCCAGCTTGCCCACCTGGTACTGTGTCCTGCTATGCCTCCTCCTTGCTCCTACCCACCCAAGACATGGGCCCAGCATGGGGTGAACTCCTGCCACTGCTGGCTGTGTGGCAGCTGGGTGCACAGAGGTGGTGTCAGAGGAGGAGGGCATTTCCACCATGGCTTGTGATCACAGGAGGTGGAGGCATCTTGCCACAGTGAGGAGGTATGCGCTGGAGAGTTGCATGGAAAGAGCTGGCCCTGGCCACAGCTACGGCTGTGTACCCCGGCAGGTTTCCCTGCTGTGGACTGGTGTTTCTGAAGCAGTACTAATGACACAAGGTGGGGTGGAGCTACATGGACTGGAAATTATGCTGGACATTGCATAAGAATGGACACCTTGGAGAAACTGTGGCAACTGCCTATGTCAGCCCATGAAGACAAGGCAGGCTGTGCCAGCCCAGGGCTAAGTTAATACAAGTCACATCTATGGCTAGGAAATTTGAGGTTGACAAGTTAACATGTAGTACATTGCAATTATTTCTGTTGCCAATGCACTTGAAATTGTAGTGGGTTTAGAGGCCATACGTAGCAGCTGGCAGGAGGTGACCATTAGCTCCCATGGACCCACATTTTGCTTCTGATCAGGCAAGCATACATGTCCACTGAAAATGATGGCACTCCATCACCACATGGTGCTTGGTCAGCCAGAGAGGCAGGTTTCTGGTTAGCAGTGTGGGATACAGTCACACACAGGTGGGTGTTTCCATGGACAGGCAAGAGCCTTATTCATAGAATCATAGAATGCTTTGGGTTGGAAGGGACCTTCAGAGGTCATCTAGCCCAACCCCCCTGCAGTGAGCAGGGATATCTTTAATTAGATCAGGTTGCTCAGAGCCCCATCCAACCTGACCTTGAATGTTTCTAGGAATGGAGCCTCCACTACCTCTCTGGGCACCCCGTTCCAGTGTTTCACCTCCCTCACTGTAAAAAATGTCTTCCTTATATCCAGTTTAAATCCTTATTCCTACCTTTCCATGTGCTCATTAGCAGCCTGCCTCCCCCGGCTGGTTTTCAGGAATCCAAACCACCTTCTAGCACACTGGCTCCTGAAGCCCTAGCCTACTATTAGCTACCCACAGCTGACACAATGACACAAGAAATGTTGCAGGATAGAAGAAGCCAGCAGTAGATGCAACCTATAAATCTGCTTAGACGGCAGACAGGACATTCACATCACTCTAGCGTACCATGTCTTGCATACAGCAGCAGGATTTCTTTGGGAACAGGTTCAAGGCGCTGCCAGTATCCACTTTTGTATCATGAGTTCTGTCTTACTGCTGCTGGTCTGCGTCCAGGCAAGTGGAGGTGATAAGGACACCTGGTACATTTGCATCTTTGCAGGGCCAGAGCTCATGGGTTGCCCAATAGCTCCCCCTCCCACAACGGCTGCAGGAGGTGTCAGCAAGGCAAGCGTGACAGTGCACCATATGGCGCTGGAACCAGTAAAGTAGCTCATACTGGGATTTGTCATATGGTGGCCATCTTGAACACTTGCCTTCACTGCTGCTGGGACGACACCCCTCACCACCATTCCCCTTACAGGCACTCAGTCATAGAATCATAGAATGATAGAATACCAGGTTGGAAGGGACCCCAGGGATCATCTGGTCCAACCTTTCTAGGCAAGAGCTCATTCTAGACAGGATGGCCCAGCACCCTGTCCAGCTGAGTCTTAAAAGTGTCCTGTGTAGGTCCACTTAGTCTCCATTCACCTACTTCTGTCACTGCCTCCCCATGTCTTGCAACTCATTTTCCTTCCCGTAGATGATGTTCTGGTCTGGGGAGTCCTTCTTGTAGAAGGTCACTTCCATATCTTGTTGGATGTTATTTCTGCCATGGCTTGTGTGAGGGTATTTCTCAGCCTATCTTAGTCAGGGACACAGATAAAGAACTGGAAAATCATATTGCTATTTCCCGCCTGCAAGCAGGACAAATGAAGTCTCTCCCATTTTTTGTTCTGTAGCACAGCAAAGCCAAAAGTTGCTACTTTTATCTAAAACTATGCGCATAACTGACTTTTCAGTTGGCTGGCTGCATTGAAATATTGGAGGGAAACAGTCTTGCTGCTTGATCTGAAGCAACTTTTTTTTTTTTGGTTTCCTAGGCAAATGGGGAAAAAATCTGAAAAATTTAATTTAAGGCCAAGTAAAACATTTCATTTGACTTAAAATAAACATTTTCTTCACTATAAAATGAGAAATTCCAGTGTTTTCTTTTTGTGAAGGAAACCAAACATTTTCTTTTTTGGATAGAACCAAGATTTTTCAGTGAAAAAAAACCCCATGATTAAATTTTATCTATGGGATATGTTTCCATCCTTACTCTCTACCTTGTGCAGGGCTTTTGGCTCTTTGACTTGACAGGAGCTCAGTGAGGACTCTGACAGGAGGGATGCACCTATTTCTTAAAGCAGGAACCAAACAGGAGAAATCCACATCAACCCCTCCCACCCCATGAATATCTCATTATGTGCCTTTTCCAATTTAACTCTGCAAATAAAATTGCCTTGAAAAGTGTAAGGGGAGTGTATGACAGAAACAAAATTAAAGGCACATGTTTATGAACAGTTCCCCATCCTTCCTCAATTTAGGTGTTGAAAATATTTTTGTCTTCCATTTCATGATTTGGACAGTGTTAAAAACACTGAAGCACTTTTATTCACACATCATCTACTTGTAGGAAGAAAAAAAAAGAACAGTGCCAGCAGCTTTGATAACATATATGTGACAAATACTGTGATGCAATTAAAAAAGTGCTGTAAAGAATGGCCTGCTGGACATTACAATTAACCACTAAGACATGCCCAGCACTTCCTATGACTGAAAATGAGACTATTGATGAGCTGAGGCCTCTGAAAGTGTTCTGTGAAGAGCAAGCATTGTGCTCCTCATAAGAATTTTACCCTGCCCTGCCTTTAAGGTCATCTGCACTTAGTTCCTGCTAAAAAAAATATTTTCATGTTTTGTCTTTTCATAAAGGCCAAGGAGTTTGGGTGCTGCAACTTTTCCTGAGGTATGTTACTGTGATATACATGTGCCATAAACTTTAAATGCAAATGTATAGATATATTTTAATATAAAGGTCTTTTACATGGTGAGAGCCACAGATGATCATATAAATATAGTTAATTCTGTTTTTCCCCGGTAATCTTGTTTTTCTTCTTCAGCTGCATATGCAGCCCTCCAAAAGATTTGTCTTGGTCCAGCTTCCCAGGGACCAAACCGCACGGTTGGCCAAGGATATGTCCATGCGCGTGGACCCAGGCTGCAATGCCCCTGTGCCTTGCTCCCTCTGACACCACCTGCACTGCGTCTCTGCTGAGATCAATAAAATGGAAATGTCATCTCTTCATCACCACGAAGGGGAGGTTGGTATTAAGTTTCAGCAGTCGATGTTCGCAGCGACAGAAATTGATACACGTTCCTTGTGTTATTTCAAGGCTCGAAGCTGTTTGCAGCTGTGTCTTTATCAGAAATTCTTGCCTCTCTGCCTCTGTCAAAGGCTTTTAAATTACTTTATATTTGTAGCTTTTGAGCAGCTGGATCTCTCTGCTCATATCCTTTAATTTGTTGAAACGTAGCAACAACATTGTGGCCAAGGTAGCATGCTTGAAAAAATCTCCAGCCAGTCCTAGGATGGGCTGAGTGTATGATGAAGTAGCTCATGAATATAGCACCAGCTTATTATTTTACTTATGGAAGTGTAGCCTACCCTGACCGGTTCTGAAAGTAAAATGGGACCAAGCAGTGGCTAAATAGAAGGCGTGGTACAGGGCAGCTACGTTGTCCCTCCCTAAATCTTAGTCCTACCACCCAGCCCTCTTCCTTGCTGCAGAAGCTCCCACATGTCTACCTGAAAAGCATTGGTCACCCAGTGTGGGGACAGCAGTAGCACCAGGAGCCTCGGATAACCAGTTCCGCAGCTGTAACCACAAGTAGCTATGAGGGGAAGAGGGAATCTTTGTCGGTAGCTTGTGCACAAACCATCAGCTGAAACATATTAATACAAAGTGTTTGTCAAACAAGTCGGAATAACAAATGCATATATAAAAAAAAATCAAAGAATTCATTAACAGAGAAGAAGGCTAAATTAGTCGAATAAATAATTCACCACAAATTTCTCAGTTCTATTTCGTACCAAACATTTAGGTTAACCTTCTAATCCTTCAACTTGCTGAAGCTCTGGGAGGATTAAAGCCAAATGAAAGTGAAACCCAAAAAGGCAAGAAAATGCACCTATGTACCTAACGTACATGGAGTGTGTCAGTAGAAGCTTCTCCCCACCCCTCCCCACCCCCCAGTTTCCCTTACACTGAAATCTGTGTCTATTAAGGGAAGTAAGAGTCCAAACCCTATCTCTATGGGAAGAATCACAGCTAGGTTTTATGTAATTGTGGGTTTTTACCATGCATACCCCAATTCAGGAAACCGCTTCAACACATGCTTAAGTGAAGAGCACATTTATCTATTTTTCCTCTTCTGGTGACTCTGTGAAGAGGACAGGGTCCTCTATCAAGACAACAGAAGACACTGTTGCTCAGCGTCGTGGTTTAACCCTAGTCAGC
>VZTL01095388.1:0-12381 GCA_013400535.1 Scopus umbretta | reverse complement strand
AGAAGGGTAAAGAAATAACTGGAAGCACAATGTGTGAAATACAGGACAGGAGAAGAAACAGTTTGGGTTTTGCTTCAGTCATATCCCTATATGCAATCTTGCAGGCATTCCTTAAATATTTCCCTTTTAATTCTGTATTTAGCCCTAAAGATAACGTAGAAACTGTTGAGGCCATACAGACTGCTCAGGGGCAGGAGATGCAGCTCCATCAGCCTGAGGATGCTCTGAAATGACTACAACATAAATGAATCAATTTTGCAGTAGCCTATATATTAAAACAAGAAGTCAGCCTGAAGCCTAGAGTTTTATCAATGATAAAAATCTTTAGCATGCTAACCAGTCTCACTGAACGTTTGTCATCTCTGCCCAGTATCACGCTTCCTCCAGGTTTGATTTCTGTGTACGCACAGGCTGATAGCGGTGTAGCAAGAGAACAGCGTGTGCAGCTCTTTTGCTGCATACTGTTCTCTGCCTAATCCACTTTGCTCCGCAGCATGGAAACCACCCAGCTGCCCAGTTAGGACTTACAGACACGGCGGATCTCGGTTCAGTAAACAAAAATGTTTTGTCACAATCTTGTACCAACATAGCACGACTTACTGTGCTGATGAGATCCAGGGCCAGGTGGATTCCTTCACATCCTAGTGTCAGAGCAAGCTGCAAGCAGCGGTCACGGGCAACCCTGCTGCACCGTGTTGAGGGACCACGGTCCAAATCCTGCTCAGAAGCACAAGAACCAGCCTGCCTGCAGACGTGAAGCCTGCCTAGCTTGCGAGGAGCTGACGGCTCACCAGGAACTCATTAGCTCTGCCATCTGATATCCCGGCGTTGAGAGCCGGGGCACTTGGATATAGTTGTAGGACACCCTCCTCTTCCCTGGGCCTGTAAAGAGGTGGTAATCTTCAGCCCTCTCTCGCAGCGGCCTCTACCCCGCACCCCTCAGGGAGCCCTGTCAGCAGCAGGCAATGCTCGCTCAGCCAGCCACTGCAGGCGCCCCCCATGAAAAGGCAGCACAGAAGCACCCCAGGATCCAGATCAAGCTTTAAGACTGCAACATGGACACTAAACTCACTCCATGGCATTCTCGCGAGGCAATGGCAGGATCTACAACCGATGAGCAATGCCACTGCAAGGACAACAGGGAGCGGACACACGGTACCTCTGCAATACAGAGTAGCCATGTGAGATTATTAGAGGAATGTGCTTGCATTTGCTTTTAAAACTACCTGAGGTACTGCCAGATGCAGAGTATAGATGCTGAGGATCAGGGAAGAGTGTTCTGGCTCTGGAAATGCTGCCATTAGCAGTTGTACAAGGGCAGCTATAAGCTCACGTGAGGACGCAAGCATTCGTCATCTCCTGTTCTGTCAGTCCTTACTCACTCTCTTGTTCACCGTTTCGGCAGCATCCTAGCACAAGCAGCGGTAAGGCAAACTCTTTCACGTTTGCCCGTTTCCACATCTTGGCCTCCCCTTTATGCTCCCCCTCATCTAATCTGGCCAGGAACAAAGGAGCTTCACATGTCAGGAGCAACAAGACCAGTAATGGTGGAGGAGATACTGGAAAGCAAGCATTCTGCATTTAGAGCAAGGGCAAATGCAGCGAGAGACACTGCCTTGGCAAATCCACACACTAAGATGCTCAGCCAGGAAGTATGTATGACTGTATGTGCTGGGAAGACCATGTCGTTTTGGATCAAAATGCGACATTCATTAACCAAAGTTATCCTGACTCTTCTCTGCAAGTGAAGCAGCATAAAAGTTACTCAACCTGACATGGGGAAGGGATGGATGAACCAGGGAGCAGACACTTACTCAGGCACTTAACATTTCCAGACTTCACCTCTTCCAAAAGCCCTGTGGGTCTCGATCCTGGCCCTTTTGCTCCCAGCCCTGCAAAAGTATCCTCTTAACAACCTTCTGTAAATACCCTGAAATATTTTTTTAAGACCATCAGCAAAAGTCTTGTTTATCCATACAGGGAGAAAAGTCATTTTGAGGAAGGGACTTTTGAGCCTCCCAAGAAGTTATGAAAAAGTCAGTTATTCATTGTGTTGCCTGCAACATTGCACAAAGCTTTCTCAAAGCTTCCAAATACGATTGTTTCAGGGGTCATGCTAAAAGTATGTTAGGAAAGATATTATTACAGTGAAGCCCATACAACGCATTACGGACAATAAATTAGACTAGTATTGCTTGCAGGCATAGGGGTATTGCTTGCAGGCACAGGGCTTTGCTGATTCTCATTCTCTGGTTAAATCAGTTTCAGGGCCCTCACTCTGCGCAAAAGGTTAAGAAAGTCAAACATCTTTCCTTCGTGCCTGGAAAATGGTAAAAATGTAAAAAGAAAAATGTATTTGACTGAAAGTTGATATTGAGAATGCAGACACATTGAGGTAGTGAAAAACTAGTAAGGTAAAATTCCAATTCTGCTGAAGGCCGTACCTTTCAGAAGAAAATGAGACATCTCTCATATTCCTCCACTGAAACAACAGAAAGGTTGCATCATTTAGGAGAATCCATAAAGCAAGGTTACTTCCGCGCTCTTAAAGATAGAAAAAAACCCTCAGTGTGTTATATTTTAACACACAAACCAGAAGAAAGCCTAAACTCACTTTAGAAGGCACATCAAGGTCTCAGAGTAACTGATTTGCTATTGTCTAAGTTAGTAATTATCTAACTCTTCTAAATCTTCTCAACATATAATGTTTTAAAAGTTTAATCTAAAAAACCCACTTGCCTGTATCTATATACTTAAGAACTCTCATTCGACTTTTAAAGTAAGAAACAAAACAAACTGATGTCTCTCTACTTAAAATTTCCAAGGGAAGAAGTACAAAAAATGCAGCAATCGGAAAGTTGCACTTTCCCCAGACATTTTCAGCAGTCAGTCACAGAAAGGAGCTGTAACTTAAAAGCAGATAGCAGAGGTGGTTGGGACTGCTGGGTTGCAGCAGACGCCCTCCCCTTCAGCGATCCGCCGGTAGCTGTCTGCTCCACCAGCGCGGCTCCACCTCGGGGTTGGATTAACTGGACTCAAAGTAGTCGTCCCAAGGGAGAGCAACAACACTTCGCCGAAGATAGGGCACTCTTGTGGCTGGTCAGCTTCTCAAACATCATTACTCCCAACGTAAGTGTTGATTGATTAAACTGGATAGGACTAACATTTTAAGTATTTTAGGGGCACACCCTTTACTTTTAAATCTGTCTCTTAACCTATGTGTCCAGAAGGCACATGGCTCTTGATGATTAACTGCAAGCTTTATTCCAGTTTATTAAAGTACGGCTTTAATTTATTCTAACATCTAAGGGAGCTTTGTTACGTTTGTAACAACGTAACAATGAGCACAGTATTTTTAATTTATGAAGCTCAGATTTTACTACTACAGTAGTTTTAAAAGAAAGGTGTACCTATAATTAAGTGCATAAGTCTTTCAAATAAAGACTTCTGAATTAAATGAATCCTTTATGTATAATAAGGTGTCTTTTAGATAGTTAATTCAAAACTTTAACAGATATTATAGTAAAAAGAATGAGACACTTTTGGTCGCTTGAGCAAGCACTGTTGAAAACACAGTGTGTATTATACTTCTGTAGGTTTTTAACTGATACAAATACTTATCTAAAACAGGAACAATGAATAATTTTACCAAGTATTTATGAACTTTAGTAATTCCCTCAGGTGAGGTCAAACATAATTGATAATGGCTAATTTTAGAATGTAAACACCAGACACAAGATGAGATTCAAATTGTTATATTCCGAGTCCATTAAACCATCAGTTCAAGACACATCTTGTTAGAAGTCTGAGGTATCTAGCACAATGTGGCAACAGATTTAGACATACTAAACTGTGCACACTTATGAAATCTCCAACACATACAACAAGTAACAGCTCAGTCTGCTCCTTTCCTCTTCCCCCATCAAGCACAGTTTAGCTCTGTATGGCTAAAACTACACCCTCTCATCTGCATGCTACAATCACTTTATAGGACCATTGCTCTGAATCCCTGTTCTACAATAAGTACTTAAAATACCTGAAAAGGTAAAAACTTTCACCCAAACCATGTCTTTTCTGTCACCTTAAATCAGGACACCATGCTCAATTACCTCCTGCTTTTATGGAGCGAGTGAAGCCTCCTGGTTTGCCAGCATTTCCAAGTAACTATTACAACTGACCTTTAATAGTTCTGTCTGCTCCACCCGTGCTTGAAACACTGCTTCATCACTTTGCTCCAGACAGGCAGGGCAGCACATCTCCTATCATTCACCTGTTCTCAATTTTTAGACAATGGCTTCGTGGATTGAACTGCAACAGATTTTGAACCCTTCCATCATACTCAAGAGTCTACTCGCTGAACTGATTACCTTTCCAGATTACATCTCACTGAAGCCCTTGCTCAGGAAAGAAGCTATTACTCTTTTTGAAGTCTGCAGACATAATTTTTCTCCTCTACAATAATGCTTAGAAACAGCTGTTGACTTTCGGTTTGATCAAATAGATTTGGCAACTTCTGTACTCCATACTGATGGTCAGAGTTGCTGAATTTTATTTCATTCAACTGAAAGCAGCATTATTCACCTGGGTATCTACTCAACATCTCCGTTCAACATACAGTTATGGTGTCTTTAATGTAGTGGCAGCACCCAACTTCATTTACACACTGTCTAGGACAGTTTAAAAACATAGTGCATAAATAAGATTGAGCATGAGAAACTGGTAGAATGGCTGAGGCACAAGCTGCTGAAGATGCTGGATTACAAAGTGGTCAGAAGAAATTCAAACAACAGTAGGCTTGCAAAAAGAATGACAGGAGGACCTGGCAGTTACCGCTGCAAAAGAAACAGGATGGATGGCTCCAGGTATAAAAGTAGCCGCAAAAGCTGTGAAGCCTGGAGCAGAACATGGACCTGAAAGGTGTTAACTTCAACAAGAGGCTCAGACATGATAAGAGACTGGGAGATATACAAGACGCAAAGAAACGTAGAAAACAGTGCCAGAGTTGCTCCTGAACAGCCTGTTTAGAAACAATGACTAAAAAACTCACTGCAGTGAAAACATCAATCAACTGCTCCTTTTATTTGTTAACACATTATTTCAAAACAAAGTAAACATTACTTTCTAGAAATATATTTGCTGTCCTACAACAGTAGGTAAAAAAATAGATATTTTAATTGCAAAATCTCACAATGTAATTAGATGCTAACGTGCTGTCCAGTATGCTCAAAGTATGTACAATTATGCCAAGAAAATGGTAATTTCATAGCTTCCTGTTGGCTCGGATGCAAAGTGAGGAAATAAATTGTGATAAACAGTTTCCTTGGTAACTTTCCCAGCTGGAAACCAGTGACTTAAATTAGAGATAAAATGACACTGCAACTAAAGTACAGTAGTAGATCTCAGCACTACTATCTTAACAAAAAATGTCCAGGCAGGCAAAAGGATCAGTGTAACTTTAGATCTAATACCATGGTTTGGGATCCAACCAAGTCATTTACACGGTTTCAATACTGTTATTTTTAGGCCTTTTTACTTCCTTAGGCGTGTGTTGTATTTTGGCTTTTTACAGAGTTTTTTATTGAAAAGTTTGTGTTCTATCAAACACACCTCGTCATGGATATAAGAGGGCTGTATCCTCAGAAGAAAGGAGAATAACCTCAGTACAAAATGGTAACTCTGGGGAAAGTCCACTTCTCTGTAATGAGCCAGATGACCACACAATCTGAAAAGAAAAGGGAGGGAGGGAAAGCCCTGAATTACAAGTGTATTTAGTTAGTATTTAGCTTGCATTCATACATTTAATTGTAATTAGAGGAAAACTCTACATTTTACCAACAGCGTCAATCACAATTCTGGTCTACCATGTCGATTCTGTGAAGAGATCCACTCCTGCAAAACCTTGAAATAGAGGACCAGACCAAGACATGTTCAGAGATGGTATGAAGGAAAAGCCTATATAGCTCTTGCACTACAAATCAGGAGCATACCCAACCAGGCAAAGAATATATTCTTTGCCTTTCAGGACTAAGTTGAACCAGTGTTCGTTCTGCCAGCTTTTAGCAAATGTAGCAGAGTGCAAAAATAAGGATACCTTAACCTATTTTAAAAATTTCTAAGACTATCCAATGCAGAGATCCCAGGCTCTTTTCTCCATTCTATGCCCACACTCTCCGTAGAGTCCCCTCACCTCTTCCTGACACTATGCCATGGGACTGTAACCCATTCATTTCTTGTCCACTGCCTTTGTGGGCTAAATATAAATTACCTGTCTGGAAGCAAGAGAGAAAAGTTAAGTTCAAGTCAATGGAGTAAATATAGGAAACACTGGGGCAAACATTGACCAGGTCGACAGAAAGTAATTAGTGCTGTAGCAGCTTTCTGCTTAATTATTTTCTGGCTTCCACGGTGAAAATGTTAGTGAAAACGATGAGGTGATTTTATTGATGAAGTATATAATAAAAACAGCAGACTGGACTTGCTGGTAACAAGCGTCAGACTGAACAAAAGATGACACAGACTGCAGAGATAGCTCCATAAAGTTCAGCAATTTAGGTTGGAAAAATACCCTCTTCTGGGTTAGCCTCAAATTTGTTTTTATTAAAAGTGGTAAGTTTAAAACAGTACAAAATATTCAATTTAAAAAAAAATATTTTACATTGATATGGAGATTTAGGTGCTATTCACCATATAAGCCCTAAGCATCTTCTAGCTTACGAGGTATTGCCCTGGGATGTGGGGAAGCAGAGTTTAAAATTTCCCCTCTGCCTGATTCAGAGCAGCGGTCTTAAATATTCACCAGAACAAGGACTGGAACCTGTCTGTCCCAATTTACAGGCAAGTGTGCTAATTACTAGACTATAGAGTCATTTGCTCACTCCCTCTGGCCCAACAAATATTTACATTTTACCTCAAACTGGAGGAACAGACAGACCCATCCTGGAGTGCCACGCAAGCCACACTCCGCGGAGCAGAGTCTTTGTTTAAAGCCTCCCGAAGGCTGGCAGATTGGAAATCTGAAATTAGGTCTCTTGTACCGTATATCCCATCCTCTGCCCTACCTCACATTCCCCGAAAGCTGCCAGTGACTTCTTGGAAAAACTAAATTAAATTAGACATTTTGGCAGTGTCAGAACGAATTAGCTGACCCCACAACCCAATGCGTTTGCTAAATTCAAGCTTTACTGAGAAATGTTGTTGGTTGAACCAAATCTACATTTTTGGGCTAATACGAATTAAGACATTTTGCTACATCCTAGTCTGAACCCTGAGATCCAGCAATTACAGCTTTTATGGCAACTTAGGTGTCAAATCTCAGTTTTTGGGGGTGGGGGGCAGGGGAGTGATATTGTATTCTCTGAGACAAATGCATAAATTACATCAGTACTGTAAAAGTACCTATTTGATTAACTGCAGTTACACTTTTCACAAGAGTACCTAAACACACACACATTTTTGCTCCATTTTGTGCTATTTTTGTGCTATTTACACTAAGAGCATCTCTGAAGAGCTAAAAAATCCCAAGCAATTTTAAATTTAGATGTAATAAGTGAAATCCACTTTTCTCAACATTTTTCATACATTATAATACCTCATCATATATCACCTAAAGACTTCTATACCAAATCAAATTTCAGTTTAAAACTGAAAGTTTTAAAATAAAACGTAAAAGCATTTTACCAACCATTTGACCGATCTCAGCTTTGCCCACACTGAAATCATACCTTAGTCCTGGGATTAAAGCATTTCAGTAGTCCCAGTTAGACTACGCTGATTTTTAGAGAAAGAGAATTTGTAAGTTTGGTTTTAGTTCTATTATACATACATACACTTGCATAGGATAAAACCCCGTATCTGAGGGAGCAGATGATGTTTTCCAAAGTTAAGTAAGTGTCAGATGTATAATTAACTACTTGCATTGCAAATGATATAATGGGAAATTTAACCGGTAAGAATTTAAATTCAAATTTTGTTTCATGAAGGCTATGACAGTCTGCCATTAACATTTTAATCTATTATATATGAAAATGTAGGCTTAAAAACAGACTTTGCATGAAAGATTATTCACACAAACATACACCGAAATATCTACTCATTCAGTGTGTACATAAGATTTACGCAAATTTGTGGTAAAAGGATTATTACCTCTCCTCCCTGCAAAAAAAAAAAAAGCTTCTTATTCATACAAAAGAATGAATCCATACAACCAAAGCTCTTGTAATATAACACTGTGTTTACATTATTCCAACCCATTTCTGTCACGGTGGATATGTGAAAGGTAATGTGAAAAGGAAAACAAAGATAAGCAAATAAATCCACTGAAAGACAGAAAAGACTGCATACATGTAAAAGCTAGTTATTTTCAAGGGGAATATTTAATGTTTTAAAAATCAGGAATGTATCACTAAGATTCTGTAGGGGCTGTTGCTTTCTTAAGCATGACATTTAGAAGTATATACCAGATAAAGATTTAAGATGTTATACAATGTGCTAATAAAACCTCATTTCATATTAAAGTACCCCAACCTCTTTCCCAAAGAACACCCTGCAATTGCACACACGAGAAATACAGGAGAATCCAATCCATCTGCAAAGTTCCTCTTTTTCACTGATACCCACCAGTACGTTCATTTTCTGGATTAGGATTTCATCATACAACCAATGACAGAAACAAAATCTGATCTATGATCCAGAAGCCTTATCTACACCACCAAGGGAGTTTGTGAGAAACACTATTTTAGATATTTTTGATTCCTTGGAGTAAATGCTTCTGAACTCTTATGCTCCCTCAGCAGGGCTTTTGCTCTCTGTCTCTGGCCATGGTTCTCTGCAAGCATCCACCAAACAGAAAACTCACCAATTCAGAATTTGACACAAGAGGAGAAGTTATTAAAGGAAGAGTGAGAAGTTTGACACAAACCAGGCAGATACTGAAATAGCTCTTCAACTTTGTACAAGGCTGGATTAGCTGGGCTATCATTCTTCTTGCTACTTAGGTCCTTTAAAGGGAATAATTTTACTAACAAATAGCATGACTGTTTTGATATACCCTTAATTGAAAAAAAAAATAAATTCCCTTTCACTTGCAAAAGTCAGGCTTTGGGAACAGTTCTCTAGTAAAGACAGACAGTAAACTTCCTTAATAGCACAAAATGTTTTCTTTCCCATATTTCTTCTTTTACTTTTCCAGTAAAAGAAATTTCTTCTTTTACTTTTCTGCTTGCAAAAAATACAACTGTTGATTGCCAATATGCTCAGATGAAATAGTGATAGAATCTTTTTCACTTGTGATTATTTTTCTAAAAGTATGTTCTGGAGGCATTAGGTGCCTGCTTATTTGAACTCCAACTGCTGATTTTATCTTTAATTTTGATTAAGGCCACTGCAAAAGAAGGACAGTGATTAAAAAAATTAATTTCCTATGCTTTTTTGGGGGCCAGGGGAGAAAGGAATGGAACCTTTTTCCCATTCTCTGGAAAGCTGTGGTGCAAGTTTTTTCTAAAATGAAGAAGGAAGTGAAGTGACTATTTGTATCTAGCTGCTACTCTTGCCATGTGACTCTAGTTGTTCATTTTGTCTCATCTCCTCTCTTCTCAAAAGCTCACTTTGATCACTCTTCATATTACAATTTGTCTGCTCCCAATCCAAGACTAACCATTCTGCACATGCCCCTTTCTACAAATGATTTTAACTATATGTGAATACATAGCTGTGTACACACCCCATAGCTGTCATTTGTAAAAATGTATATAACACTACTTTCACAAGAACTTTCCAAAATGTATTTAACAAAAATCTGAATACTTACTTCTCATTACATAGTTTAACTGTACACAGCCAATAGTCAGGGTTCATGGCAGTAAGTAAACCACATTTTTCTTGCAAAATTCCCTTCAGGCTATGCCCGTGAAAACAACTCCCATCTGTGTTTTCTTCAGACCAACTTAACTGAAAACTTGAAGGCTTTGGCTTTTCAGCGGGTTGCATTGAACCAGACAGCTTGCCAAACTGATTTTGTAAGTTCACAACCATTTCTGTACAAATAGAAACAAAAAAACAAGGCAAAAGTATTAAGTATTAGAATACTGCTTAGAGGTGATTAATGCAGGAAGAAAATAGGGTATTTGTGCTTTTTCTTCCTTTTTTTTTCTTTTTTTCTTTAAACCTCTGTATGGAATACTGAGACACCTTAAAAGTCTGTATGTTCTCTCCCCCACTCCATTTAAATTTCAACTCAGTCATGTTTTAAAGAAAAGATTTTGAAAGGCAATTTAAAATGCTACGTCTTTCCTACCTAATGATATTAATACTGGGGTACTCCAAAAGGATTCCCAAGTAAAAACAGCAATATCCATTTGATACTGCTGGTATTTTTATTCTGGTAGAATATACATGCCAGGATGCCTTTCACTATATTTACCTGGTTGTATGCTATCACTCAGACTGGCTAAGATTTTTCTTTTTAGTAGTTTCCTGTGTACCAGAATTAAGGAAGCCTGGTTTCATACACATATGGATTTAAGGTTAAACTTTTCATAGTGCAGATTTCAACTGGGAAAAAAAAAAAAACAACAAAAAAACCCACTCCACCCTTCTTCAATGCTAGTGAAAGAACAACAGACTTTCATAAGTTATTAAGGCTAGAAGGGGAAGATGGTATGATGACAGATCAGCACACACAATATAACCGCCTAAGCCTTGTTTTCCTAGGGTAAAAAGCAGGTTAAAACCCACTGTTGTTGGAGCTTCAGCTTCTTTTTATGACCTGTATATGAATAAACTAATTCATAAACTGGGGCAAAAGCAGAAAAGATATCCTAAAGTAATACAAAGACCGGGAAGCTTAGTTTTCGAGAGGACATTACAGGTTTCCGAAAAACAGTACCTGGCACATAAGCGTTCTAGAGCACTCTTTGCATACGTATTCTTTGTCTCTACTATTTTAAATGTGTTTTAAGATTAATCTTGCCCAGTTGCAATGGCATTATGTGATACTCCTGCTTGCAACAGCCAGTGGTAAAGCTCTGTAATCTAAGTGGTGCTCTTCTAGCTCAAAGAGAAGCAGAGCCAGAAGAATCTACAGTGCCACTGAAATGATGAACAATGAATCATTATTCAATTTTTCTTATAAACACAGGAACTAAAGGACATCTGAGCAAAAGATCAGTTTGAAATAAATAAACCTAAACATGTTTTTCCATGGAACATGACTTGACTGAAGGATCACCCCTACAGAATCTTGAAGAGTAAGAACATTCAAAAAACCCCAACTGCATTCTTGAAAGAGAAATCTAACATGAGTTATTCAAACCAAACAGGACTGTACAACTTGTTTAGAAGTCCCTGAACCAGTCACTTCCAGAAACTGGAAGAGTATATAAAGGGAAAAATATCACTTTCCACACTTAACATCTCTCTCCAAATATCTTTTGCTTACTAGATACTATTAAATGTAGATCGAAGAACTCGAGATCTAAATTGGTTGAATAAAATTCTGGTTTTCTGTATTTCCACAGGTATGTGGGGGTTTTGTTGTTTTGTTTGTTTGCTTTTCTGTCGATGTAAAACACAGTAATTTCTTACAAGTACTTCTAGAGCTACTAAAATAAAGTAGATGTACTTGCATTCTGACTATGTATAGGTAGCTATTCAAGTAAAGTCACGTTCAGACAAGCCTTCCTCACTTTCTATGGAAGACTGCAAAAGGAGTGGGAGAGAAGAGGGACATGCAAGGTCTACCAAAGGACATATGGGGATATCCATACCAAAGGATACAATGAAGTAAAGGAGAAAAGGGACAGGAAAGCTATGGAAGACCAACAACAATTCATGAAGATCACAATTATGTAACGGCAGCTGACCAACCAGTGAAGATGAGGACAGAGTACTCATTCTGAGATGAGGTTCAGTAGGTCATTAGGAAGACTGGCAAAGGCAGTTTCAGTTAAGCATGAGGAAAATGTCTGTGTGAAGAATTCCAGCCATGGGTTGTAAAACAGTACTACATTAATTGTACCCAGAGATGAAAGAGAGAAGAGAAAGTATTTTAAGATGTAAATGTTATCACAGTCAGGGCTGCAGATCTTCTGTGATGGGAAAAGTTGGAGCAGATTTCTGGGTTGCTGGAAAGAGGCAAAGTTTACTCACGTCTTCTCTTAAGAACTTTAGATTTCTTCTTGACTGAATAAAACAGCGGCTTTTCACATCTCCACAGATACCTACCAGTAAGAGGAAAAAGAATTGTCAGGACAGAGAAAGCTGGAGCAAACAAGTAAAAGAAAAGTAATTTCTTACAAATACTGCTAGTCCTATTAAACTAAAGACAAAATAATCTAATGGTTAGTGCTACTAAAAGCCACTGCCCCTCCCCCACCCCCATCTAGG
>VZTL01095384.1:0-12900 GCA_013400535.1 Scopus umbretta | reverse complement strand
GGTGGCCACAGGAATCAGCAGAAATTATTCTAACATTAGGCTGAAGTTATATTTACACTCTGGTATCTCATCCTAGCACAAGCACAGTCTGTGCCCATTTTGATGCCTTCCACTCTGACCCATCGCCTTCGGCTCTCCTCCTGACCATCTGCTGCAGCTGTAGAAACAGTGCTTCAAGAGGTGCTAATATCAGGGATAACTCATAAACCGGTTACACAGTAACCTACATCTCCCATCCTGTGACTAGACAGAAGGAAACAAATTTAGACTGTCGTCTTAGTTAAACAGGCACCTCAGCCATCTTAAACACAAGCTGACTTCTAACCACCGCTCTCTGGTGGAGTTAAAACTGGAAATACTCGAAGAGTTGCAAAGCTCAAATTGGATGTGGCAGGGGAACAGCTACCGATGTTCATGTAACAGACTGATGCTTTAAAGAATTCATTTTTTCCCAGACAAGTAGATCAAGTAGTTTTACTTTACCATATATTTCCCTGTATACACCTTCAATAAATAACAGCCTTTTCACATTATAATGTGGGCTATTAATTACCAACGCACAAATGCACTGTGGGGCGAGGGAGACTATCAGATTGTAAGCAGGGAACCTTTAGTGAACAGTGACAGATGTCCTACACAGAGTACAAGAGAGAAAACACATGTCTAAATATAATGCAAACTAAAACCATTTCAAAACATGCTGATGAGAAAGGCTGACAGTGCACAATCAAAATACAGGGTGGATGAAAACATAAAAGCTCATGCTTATCCTTAACTCATCATTTGTGTCTTCCAAGAGACATAGATGCAAAGTCAAAGACTCAAAGAGGAAGTTATTTTTCTTTCCTGTTCTCCCACCCATTCACATGAAAAGAAGGATTTAGTTTTCTTACTGAGGGTATCAGGCCTGGTAAGCACTGAAGAAAGCAACACCCGTCAGCACCAGCCTTGCCATAAGAGAGCACTCAGCAGGCTTCTGTTCACACCGAAACACAGAGCACCGAACCACAGCAGCACACATTCCTTCGAAAAGCTGCAAACCAATGGGACTATGAACAGATTACTCAGCAAATTTCCTGCAGTTGTTGCAGTTTGATTTCTTTATCCAAAATATATTTCTTTATCCAGAAGGCAAAGGGCTGCTGACATATAGCTCCAGAAGACCACTTTACAACCAATGCATTTGAGCCCTTCATTAACTACTTAAAGCAATCCCAACATGACAAATCCCACTCATTGCTTCTGAAGACAAATGGGCCCAGACTGCCTGTTATCTGTTCATTACATTGAAGACATCTGGTTGCTCCTCAAGGTTAAAGATTATCAAGACAACATAAGATTTATAACTTCAAAACATAGCCAATACAGCTCATGCATGAAGACTCAATGCCTTCCTTCCAAAGTTACAACCCCAATTCCTCATAACTGTGCTAATGCTGCAGTTGATATAAAACCACCAAAGCAAGATTAGGGGTTAAAATTACTGGATCATCAGAGATGATGTCTTACGGACTTGCAACTTCCTGAACTGGACTAGAGCAAGTGAAGGCAGGTGGTCTTGTACAGCTCATGTCAGCACAACATTAGCAACATATGCCCAATAAAATACAAAAATATCACCTGGATACAGTTCAGAAGATAATTCCCCAGAGCTTCCTTAGCTAAAGCGTATGCTGGGGTTTGCACTTTATCTGTCTGTCTGAAATGCCTGTTTAAAGTCTCAACAAGGTTCTTTGAGGATTATGTTCAAAGCAGATGAAGTGGGAGAAATTAGAAATTTGTATTTTTGCCTTGTGTCACACCAAGGACGTGACCTGGTTCTTGTGAACGGATAAGATCATGTACATCTTGTCCTTTTAAGAAAGGTTATCTTTTTGATGGAAAGGCAGGGATAAGCTACCAATCTATTTCAACAAGCAACTTCATCAACAGTCTTCTTGCTTAAAACAAGTAAGGCCAGCAGCTGAAGTTAATTTTCATTTTTGCACTTTTTGAACTAATTTTTATTCTTCTCGGGGTAATACTTTCAAATGCTGAAGCTCAGTATCTCGCATTCTTCTACCAGGTTGGAAAAACAGAAAATGGAGGGTAATTGTCACATGAGCTTTAGCATTATAGATGGATGGAAACAGCACAGGTAGATCCAAATTTCTCAGTATACACAACCCTCCTCCTCTTGCACGTGTCACGTTTACAGTTTCCTCCTTTCTCCTGCTTCCATTATGATTTCCTCCATTCTACCACATTTCTTGTTCTTCAGTAAACGTTCTCCCCGCAATGAAGAAGCAGAGAAGGGAGCCACAGGCAAAGCTGGAGAAGAAACTCATTTCCAGTGGGAGGCGGGAAGGCAGTGATGAAGCAGCAGGGCTTGCCCCTCCCCCTGCTGCTTCCTTCCACTTGGACAGCCTGAATGACTAGTCATCTCCACTCACCTTCACCCTCTGAACTGCTGAGCCTGCCCAGGAAACAGGCTCAGCCTGAGACCTTGAGAGATTCAAAGCATTTTCATATAGCAGGAAGAAGACTTTTTGTCCTGAGCATCTCCCACCACAAGAAAAAGGCTGGACTCCCAAGCACGGGGCAGCAGGCACATGCTGACATAGGTCTTTCAACGTGATCCTAGCCAGCTAAGCTCAATGCCTTACAGAGGCAGCTGCTTGCACAACATTTGAGCCATACCTCCTAGGCTCAGCTTTGTAAAATGCACTGAGACAAAACACTCCAGACCACAGAGGAAGCCATCATACTCACCATAAGCTGTCTGTGATACAGAAATAGCACCTGACAGGTTACCGAGGGGTAGTGGCATCACCCAGATCAGCATATTTTCACAAGTATCTTTACTAAAACCCCAATCCTAGTATGTCTGGTTTAGCCTAAGCTTAGTGGAACAGACTGCAAAATAAAAGCTGTACCATGTCTTCTCTAAAAATTCCTGAAGCTGCCTGACCCATTCCTCCAAAGGTGGATTTCAAACATCATCAATCACAAGGCTACTTTTCATACTGTCTTGCTGTCAGCAAAGATATTACAGAAATTATTCTATGGCTTACAGAACTGCCTTTCACAGATATACGATAATTGATTCATTTTACAGCATAAAGGCTAATTCCTACACTCTTCTGTATTTGCCCCAAGCTATGACTGAAATAAATCAGTGCTCAGAGGAAAAAGAAGTGCAAAAGGGGCTTAACTACAGAGGCCTGGGCTGGGAATCTGCCCATGGCAGTCATCAATAGCTAGCCACCCATGAAAAGTCCATTTTGCAGGCAAGCAATTTCAAGCAGAGATAAATGCCAACAGGGATCAGAATTTTCCTCATTTACATTTGAGGCACGGATTAAGACAAAGCCCCAGTCTCCCTCTCCTGCCAGTCATGGAGTATTTCCAACACCAGCAGATCTAAGTTGGGAAGGTGTCCATTTTTAGTACACCTATTAATCTCAAACTCATACAGTTTAATCCAGAAATATAGGACAATACCAACAAACAAATACTGTTTATTAAATATCTGTACCTATGACATACAAAGAGCTGTAATGCCACAACAACCACCACCCAGTTAGTGCTGGTCCATCGACGATTGTTAAATACCTGCAGTGCAGCAGGCCTAACGCACAGGTTGGAAAGTCCAGATACCGTGTCCTGCTCCAACCTCTACTAATGTGTAACACGTGCACGTGCGCAGAAGCAGCTTTGAGGGTCACATTTGTAAAAGCACTTTGACTTTATTATCCAAAAACTCCTAGAGACATAGATACAATACCAATTAGTATACAGTTAACATTCAGGGCTTCCCTAAGAAAAAAACCCAGAAATCAGTGACAGCCACCAGCAGTTTACAGAGTAAATACAAATCGTTGCTTTAAATATCCCCCCACACACACACTATGCCTTCCTTGCACCTCTTCCTGCCTGTCATTGATAAGAATCCCTCATACAAGGGAAGACCCAAGTGCTTGTACCTATACAACACGAGAATAATGAGTTCACGTGCATTGTGCCACACAAGCAGGGTAACTGGAGGAAGCTGATGGGGAGTCCAAGATACAGAATGCTTGTTGCGTGCATTTCTGCGCAATCTAGTGAAGTGCAGTTGCATCACCCTCTGTTTTACTACAAAACTAACAGCAATGGAAAGGCTCCAAAAGCAGCTTCATTTCACTACCAAGTTCCATAATGCTGCCAAACTTTCCTCGTGTAAAAATTTGATAATTAAGATCTTGAAGCAACAAATGATGGAGACACACAGCAGGGTTGCACCGCAAAATGTTTCTGAAACACTGGCCTGCAAACACCCAGAAAGTCAGAGGCACAAAATGCATGCATCAGCAGTATTCTAGCCAAAATTTATTACTGAGCGCAGCGACCTTCAGCCCTGGCACACGTACAGATCAGGGCAAAAAGCATCGGCTCCCAAGGCAGCAGCAGGCAGGACCTGACTGAAGAGGCCAGTGGGCAGAGCATGCTGGGCTGGAGTGGGGGCTAGGCCAGGGCAAGCTGAAGGCACAGGGTTCAGGCAAGCATAGGTGGGGCCACCAGCACCCTCCCAACCTGCAAACCCATGATTTATTACAGCTCAGCTGAAATTAAAGAGCAGATGGGGCAGCAAGAGAAAAAAAACATGCTTGAAACTAAAGCTCCAGAATAATGAGTGAAGCAAAAAGTCACACACCCACCACAAATGTGGGCTAGACTTCATTAACCCCTTAAGAACTAGATAGATTTGAACCCCAACCATGCAGTAATGAGCGAGCTGACAGAAGGTGTACTGGATGAAAATCTCAGATACCAACACACACCTTCTTTCCACCCTGTTAATTCTTTTTATTGGGTTACTGCCCCCAGTAAGCTTGGGCATTACATCCCTTCTCACAAAGTGACCATGTGCTTTGAACTTCCTAACTCTTCCCCTAGGCAGCCAGCGATGGCAAATGCCATGTTATGTTAGCTCCAGCACGCTCTTGCCAATGCAGGACACAGTCCCTAAGCAGAAAACTTGAGCTTCATACAGCTATTACACACAGTTTCCTACAATGGGACACAGAAATAGCTTATCTGTGTTCTCAAAAGAACATACAAGCCTCAATCTCTTGGGAGAACAGAAGAAAAATTCTGACTCTTGTTTCATTTCCTCCCTGCATCTCAGCAGTTAGTTGAAGGGTAGAAGCCAAATTCTTCGTTAGCTCGTTGCTGCCTCTCTGAATGGAAGTGGAGTTTGAGAGCCTCTCAGAGACTTAATACCATCTCTACATTCCTGCCAGCTCAGAAAGCTCGAGACTAAACTTGCAACGCAAATTGATTTCCAGCATTATCTCACTTCTAGACCACAACCTGAAATTCACTTAATCATTTTCAAGTGGTTGTTTCAAATATTGTGACCTGATGAACAGCTCGGTTCTACAGCTTCTACTATTCAGTGAGTCCAGATGCAGTAGGAATTACAGCATATCCAAGATAAAAGTCAGAAAAACAGAACTAGGTCTAAAACTTAGAGAGATGTATCAAGTTCATTATAACATTGAAATAAAGTTCAGGAAGGAGAATAATTGAAAGGAAAAGTATTTGCTAGAAGGCAGCCCTATGCTTTCAGGGATAATAGCCATTTTTAGCCTCTTCTTCAGAGGTAGAACAGAGGATCTCTGTTGAAAAACTCTTACAGTAAAAATAATTTTCCTTCCATAGAAACAGCACATGGTTTTTTCCTCATGTTTTGATTTTTAACTCTTCAACTAGGAAGAAGAAACTAAGTATAAGTGTGCCTATAACATCAGTCCTCAGGGAGTCTGCAACATCCATAGAAGCTTATACCTGCAATCACAACCGGAACAGGTTGCAATTAATCTATTAATCAAATAAGTTCCAATCTCCCACAGGCATAAGACATTTGCTGGGTTGCTAATCACTATGTTATTAAACATTAATGAAATGCTTTATTACTATTGGCCTTCTCTTCTTACATATGATGCAGCAGATGTTTCATGCAGACAGATTTCAAAGGACTTGCAAAACAAAAATAATTTCTCCTCACCCTCCAAAAATATTTATTTATTTAGGCAACAGGTAAGTGCTGCCTCCAATGTTTATTCTTCCTTTGTCTCAGGACTATTGCTACATGACATGAAGATGTCTGTCGCTAGAAGTCATTAGGGGCTTTAATTTCAATCCAAATAAAAATTTCTGACTCCTTAAGACCTTAGAGGAAGCATCCAAATTAGAAGGATACAAGAACGGGCAATGACAGGTAAAGACTGAGCAGGGAGCAAAAGGGGAGTGGAACTGGCAAGTGGAATTAGCTGCCTGCAGATGATTATTCGACAAGCAGAATTAAATCTTTCAGAAGTATGAGTGTTAATAATGAGCTCCCAGATGACCAAGCTTTTAAGAGGTTAAGCATTCCCCACTGAATTCAGAGGGAGACTGGGCAGCTCCTCCTCTGGGGGTAGGGGAATGGGAGAGGAAATTGGCTCAACTCCAGCAGTGAAGTTAAAATACGGACTTACACTCCTTATGCACATATACAATAAGCCCTTCTCCCCAAATTCCTGATAGGTTGCCCACCCCCTGGTTTGGTAAGTTTGTCATGAGCAAATATCAACATTTATTAGGTACTGCTATAATTTAAGACCACTACATGTGAATATCATAAACAGATAATAAATACCCTAATTTTCAGATGATAGACACAAATGTATAAAAATATTTCAGCACTCATTCTTCATACTTTTATTTATAAAAACAATTCAAGCTTCCCCAGATACATATCTTCATATTAAAAGGCGGCAGCACATTCTTCTGGTAGCTGCAAAATAATTTTACCAGTTGACCTTTGCTACATACAAGAAATCTGTCATACACTTGAAAGGGAAAGCCAACTATGTCGAAGTACAAATCCACTATAAGCTACTACAAGAGTTAGTGTTCAAGTTTGATAAAACAGGTTATCAGACTTCTTGCTTGAGGTTTTTTTCCTTTGTCAGCACTAGCGCTTTTCAAACACTGTCCCATTTTTCAAGAAATCATTTCCTTAGGCTAAAGGGTGTCACAGCACTGAAATGAAAAGATTAGGAAATCTTCACATTCTCTTCTAGCCTAAATTGCCCCAAAAGAAACAGTAGAGGGAAGAAGAGTAAGTTTTAGTAACTATTTGCATAGCAAAGCATGTTTTTTATGACAAATTTTAAAAGCAGAGACACAGCACTATGGTTAGATTCACCACTTAGTCACACTAAAAAGTAACATGGATCTCCAAAAGAAAGAAAGGAGCAGAGAGAAATTATTTCATATGTCAAGTGAACACCATGAACTTCAAGCGGCACATGTTAACCACATTTCAAAAGGCTACGCTGCCACCTCACAGGCCTCCAAGCTCAGAGTTTCCCAAGGGCCAGGTCCGGGTGGACCAACACAGGGCAGGGACAACCTAACCCCTGTGAAGCTCAGCCGTTCTTCCGCAGTATCTGCAAAGATCTAGGAACGCTAT
This sequence comes from Scopus umbretta, assembly GCA_013400535.1. Classification (NCBI taxonomy): domain Eukaryota; kingdom Metazoa; phylum Chordata; class Aves; order Pelecaniformes; family Scopidae; genus Scopus; species Scopus umbretta. Next base: position 5,417 of record VZTL01095384.1, on the reverse strand, counting down.
TAACTCAGTTGCTCCCTTCTCTGTCTGGGATAAGACGGCTCCGAGTTTAAGCCTACCCCAGGGTGGGCAGCTGGGTGTGGAGGGCTGCCTCTGCCCTGTGAGTTTAAGTTGCTGCTGTTCATGCATCAGGGCCTGGAGGCTGACTCTCTTTGCAACATACTCCTAAGACATTGGTTGTGACACTTACCCTGGGGTAGGCTTAAATTCAGAGCTGTCTTGCTGCAGGGGTGGCGAGTGCAATAGCCATCCCATCTGCCACCACCCGTAAATCCTCTCTCTTCAGCTCTTTCAAGCATCCACTCACTGGCCGCACTGTCAGATATCCGGGCACAACTACAGGGTTGGTGCTAAACCAGCAAGTTTTCAGGAAAGGAAAAACAAAAAGCTGAAGTTATAGCTGGGAACTTGGTCAGTACTGCCACTGCCACTGTATAAAAGAGGGGTAGCTTTAAGAGCATCCTGACTTCTACCTTCCTTCCAGAATAAAACAAGAACTTGCACATAATCCTGTAGCAAGTAAACAGAAGGCAAACTGGTGAAACCAAGGCACTGAGGGAACAAAGATGACTTGGTCAGACCAATCATCCTGGAACTACATCATGCAACAGTTCAACAGTTTATTTACAACACCAGATGCTTCCAAGGAAGGCTCAAAAGAGCCTAGTCCCTAGTCATCTGGGACCCTAAAACCTGAAGACATGGATGTTTAACCTCTTTTACCGAACTTGTAAACAATTTTCAAAAATGCATTTGTGAAACATAAGAGACTCAGTGACTTTGTGACACTGTGTGCAAGACAATCACGTAAATTGTGTCGGAAAGCGTTTCTGACATCACCTGCCACCTTTTCAATGGACTACACATTCTTTTGCGTTTAACCTACAGTACTAGAGGAGATTCTCTTAAGGTAATTTCATGAAAACATCCACTGTTACTAGTACTGCGAGTTGCAAAATTTTTCACTGACCTTGCCATATACTTTCCACTACAAGATCTTATTTTCCATAGTTTAAGGAGGTTTCCCACTGTATTACATCATGTAGAACAGATGTGCCATGGTGATGAACTGGAGTTGAGTAATGAAAGGAGATTTGGTTTTAGGACCCTTCCTCTCATTGCCTGGCAGAAAAGGACTTGGGGGTGCTGGTTGACAGCCAGCTGAACATGAGCCAGCAGTGTGCCCAGGTGGTCAAGAAGGCCAACAGCATCCTGGCTTGTATCAGGAATAGCGTGGCCAGCAGGAGCAGGGAATCGATTGTGCCCCTGTACTCACCACTGGTGAGGCCACTCCTTGAATACTGTATGCAGTCTTTGGCCCCTCACTACAAGAAGGACATTGAGTTGCGTGTCCAGAGAAGGGCAACAAAGCTGGTGAAGGATCTGGAGAACAAGCCTTATGAGGAGCGGCTGAGGGAACTGGGGTTGTTTAGCCTGGGGAAGGGGAGGCTGAGGGGAGACCTTATCGCTCTCTACAACTTCCTGAAAGGAAGCAGATGGGAAAAAAAATTCCCAATGTCTGCACTTTTAAGTCACACACACAGATAGAATGTGAGATAACCAAGAGACACAGGGCACCTGTCCTGACCCCAAGTTATCCTGCAAACACCACCGGCAGTGGGATGAGATTGGCTTGTCCATGCAAGCCAAGAGTCCCCTGCATGCTAGGCTATTTCTCGCCAGTTGCCCTGCTTGTCCTCCCCGAGTGTGAAATTCTATTTGCACTAAATTTGAACTACACACAATCAGGCAGAAAACATGCAGTTTTGATTAGACGGAAGAAGTTAAGTATTTCTGCTCTGTGTTGAAAAACCTGGATATATTCAGAGGTACAAGGAACATGGAAATTGGTGGTATCCAGCTGCCAAACAAGCTAGGCCTATCGTTACCCCCAGATCAAGTTTCCAAAGGACTCTAAGTCCATGAAAAAGTTATCAAGTATCTCCTGAACACTTAATAGCTTCCAGTGAAATCAAAAGCCTTTTATGGACTGTTATACTACCTTCAAGATCACAATGCTCCACAAGGGAGGAACAGTGATTCACTCCACAGGGAAGCCCTCACTGTTGTAGCAATGGTAAGGCATACCTTTGACAAAATTTATTTACAAAGAGTTGGACTTGAAAGATTAAACACAAAGTTTTTAAACCACTAAACTACTGCTACCTAAAGCCATCAAGATAATCACAAGTAACAGTTTCCAGACCCAAATACAATAGCATATGTCTATGCTGAAGCCTTTTTCCTCAAGACTTTAATTCTCCGCTTGATACATTCTCTTTCCTGCCCTGGTACTGAAGGGTAGGAAAACCAGCAATCCCTATCTCTTCCTATCATTTGCTTGATTTTTGAGAAACATACATTAGAACAACCAAGGGATTAACATTTAGATTAGTAACAGCAAAATTTAGTTTATGTCCCCTTGAAGGAAACAAGACCTACCTCTCACCTTTATCAAACACAGGACCCTTCACTGGACTAGAAGTTAGGGCCTACCTTGTTCTGCAGCACCTCTTAAAACTAGGAATTAGGCATTATTTAACACTTCCATGAGAAGAAATCACAGTAAAGGCACCAAATTCAATTTCAGTCAGCACCTCCCATGAGTTATCTATGGCAAGTCTTTACTGGACAGAGAAAACACCATGCAGCTTTCCTAACCAGTAGAGCACCAAAGAAGATGTACACAAGTTTCAACATTTTCCTAAAAACCAGCCGCCTTCAAAAGCAGCCTAAAACACCCATCCAGGTGAAGTGATTGGACCTGCACAAGACCGACTGTCATTGTATTCTCCTCCTCCTCAGCTCAGAAGGATTATGGCTTTATTCCACAGCCAGAGATAATCGAGCAGGGCTGCTGCACAGGAAGGCAAACCCAGCAGGTCAAAGCATTTGTGAATCAAGATGAGTTCTAGGCTGTTTCTGAGAAGCTGAACTTTTCCTGGTGTTAAAAAAAAAAAAAAAAAAAAGCTTAAAAGACAAGTTAAATACAAGTGCTCTACTACCCAGTTCCATACAGAATGCTTTCTATTGCCAGTTTTATGACCATGAAAAACTAAACTTGCTACATAATGTTTCACATGTATTCCTCCTGAACATTTTAAAAATACAATTCTGAAAATTTTTTATTCACATTGATAAAAACTACAGAATTGACCCTCCCAAAATGACAACAAGCTAATGGAAATATGACTGGTCTCAATATCCCATTAAGGTTTTGTTTTATTACATTTCATGGACTTTATAATTGTGAATTTTATAATTGGGGAAGCAAGATATGAAACCTGTTATTCTAGTAAGCAATAACTGAATCCAGTTTCAAGCAACTGAAGGTATCTTGTACTTCACAGTACCTTATATCATAGGAACTACAGTTGCTAAAAGTTGGTGCTCAAGAAAGAGCAGGCTATAAAAAAAGCCTCTGGTTATCAGAGGTGAAGAGATCAAGCGTCGAATGCCAGCAGCTTCATCCCCTGACTACCCAGAGTTAGTCTTTGCAGGTCAAGATCAGCAGTCACAGGAGCAAAGTTTGCAATATTGTTCTTCATAGCCAGAGCTTTTAGCAGGAAGGTTCTTGGGAATAGCCCCTACTGACAGGAGCATTAAGCAGCAACATACTGAAAATGCAACAAAAATACTATCAGTTGCCCCGTATTTCCACAGGATTGTGCCTTTTGAGTTGAAATCATTTCCTTGTCCCACCCCTGAACAGCAAATAATGCTTTTCCACATTTTGTTGAAATCAAGCCCTATGCAAAGGGTGCTGAGACCTTACTACATTCAAAATCCCAACAGCATGAAATAATGAAGAGTTACTTCCCGCTGAGGACATGGTACCGTCTGCTTATGTAGGCAAGACTGTATCACTCCCCACACATTCTAGAGTTTACTGCACACAAGGTTAGATAAGACAGAGCCACCATATCTTGAGTGATATTTACACGGAGGAAAATTTAATTCAAATAAATTGTAAAGGTGGATCAGTTACAACTTCCAACAGAGTTTAGTTGGACAGCTGAATTCAGAAGGGTCTCTGCCAAATTTAATTCCCTTTGAAAGTACATAATCTACTCAAGAAGTCACCTACAGATTCATTACCCACAAGCAGATGCATGCAGACAAGCCAGTAGGACAGGATGCCACAGCTCAGCGCTCCGCCAGGAAGGAACTTTCTACTACCACCTGCACACAGCACTGCATCTGCACTGGGTACAGGCTGTTCCCACTAGCAAGGCGGACCCTTTCCAAGAGATACTCATCAGGTTAGCTCCAAAAGTCCCTGTGCTGTTTATCCTTCCTGTTAATTGATGGCCTTCGTGCTGCCACAGAAATTGCTCAATGAGTACACCAACTCTGTTATGCCTTCAACACTCCAGGCAACCCCCAACTTGCCCTAGTTTTCTTATGTCTCATACTACTTTCTTGTCCTGCTAGATCTGTTAGCCCTATGTGAAAGTAGATAACCTTTATGTCTGTTATGCACAGTTACAGAAGCAGAGCCATTGCCTATCAGGAAATCTGTTATATTATCAGCAAACCTTGTCCTTTTTCTCCCTTTCTCAAGTTATGTTGACTTTTCAGGAAAAAATAAAATAAGATAGAAGTATGCATTCTACCAAGTTCTTGACTATTTGCTTTGGCTTTTCAAATGCTGACTCCGATCACCCATTGTGGTTCCTAGCACACCAGGGAAAGAACATTTCTATTTCATATGCTCTCATGCTGCTGCGTTTTGGAGGTATCTAAATGACAAGTGGATAGTGTTAATAACTCTAGTGTAACCAAGGAAGCCCCAGGTCTCAGAGACAGGCAATTCTAGTACAGTTTACTGTGATGTTGCACTAACAGAATAATCTAATTTAGAAAGAATATAGCATGGCTTTAAAAAAAACCAAAAAACAAAAAACACCAAAACCAACCAAACAAAAAACCCCCAAAAAACTACAGAGCTTCTAATGTCACTGTCTCAACTAAAAATTATCAGCTCTTAACACCTTCTAATTTTATAACTCAGAATCGCTCACTATTTATAAAGTATGTCCACAAAGAAAAACAGGAAGTATTTATCCTCACTTTTAGGAATTCTTCAGAAATCTGTGCTCACCTCAGCTCTCCTGCTCTACAACCTGTTGCTCCCCGTCAGGCTTAATCTGAAATGTGTTCAAACAGTTGCTCAAGGTCAGAAAGCAAAACAAATGCATCCATGTATGACACTGAACTGAATCTTCCTGCAGTTCCTTAGCCCATGCACATTTTGGAGCAGCAAATTCCAAAATGCTCATTTCCACACTTGCACTTACTACTAATTACTATGCTAAAAGAAGTCAGCAACACATCTTTTTAAAGCTGGCTTTGTTTGGTTTTTTTTTTAACCAGTAAACCCAAACTTTTCCACTACGGTGCCTTACTGGGTTCACAAA
>VZTL01095379.1:0-12449 GCA_013400535.1 Scopus umbretta | reverse complement strand
TAATAATAATAATAATAATATCAGAATAACACCAGACAAGGAAAGGAAACAGGCTGGTTTAGTACAGACAAGTGTGGAGAGAAGATGGTAGAGAAACCAGAAAGGACGGGATAGAAAAGGAAGAGGGATCTCTGGAGTCAAAGACAAGCAACGGCTCTGCCGGGTCGTTTCTGGACCTGGTGAGCACAAGAGAAAAAGCAGCATCAGGCACCTCCGAAGCGAGAAGAAAGGAGATGCTTTTTTTCCATTCACCTTCCAGAAAATGGAAAACTATAAAGGAGGAAATGTAATGGAAAGGAACACATGATTAAGGGATCATATCTGGAGCTGAGCAGAGGATTCAATGGGAAGAGAGCTGCTAGCTACACCACTATGCTTGATGAAGAAAGAATTTCTTTATGTACTGATGCTTTTTACACACAAAAATTGTACTGTGTTAACTATACTACTGTTAACAAGGCAGTGCTGTTTTCCTCTGCTCCTGGCAGCTCAGAGTGTTTGTGTTATATGACAAAAATGTGCTTATACCCATACACTTATTTATCTTTCTACTCGGCCCAAGGAGTGCTGTAGTTTGTGCTACTATAACTACTGTCTACACTAAGATGACTATATCAGGATAAATATTTTGATATAAATATACATATTACATTATATGTCATGTAGTACACATATGCATTAGATCCCCACCAAACCAGTGCTGCTAGAGTAGAAGAAAGCACAAGAAAGATGACATGGCTAAAAAACACCTCTGTGGAAAACCTCCCCTACAAGATCTTAACAGCCTCATGACTCAAATCAGTGGATTTACAATAAGGATGCACATGTCTTTTATGTCACTGTGTTCTAAGAATTTGTTAGTTAACTGAAAGTTCCACTCAGCTGTTTTGCAGTAAAATCTTGCAAATTCATCCTGGCAACCGGAAGTCCCTTCAGGTATTACAGGAAGAATATAAATAATGGAGATGAGAGGGAAAAAAGATCAGAAAGTAGCCTTTACAATAACGTAATTTAGTTCAATCGTTTATGATAACACTACTCAAATCTAGCACAGTATGAAGAAGAAAATAACGCAAGTCTTATCTCGTGAGGTGTAGTCAGGTCCTGCAGTTTTTTGCAAGGGACTCCATCCCATAGGTCAGAAACTTGCACTTGTAAACCTGATCTTTGGGCCTGTTTCTCTAACGCCTTGAAATAAACCCAAAATGTTACTAGATCAGGGTGACTGAATGTTCTGCTTTCTTCATGCTATTGCAAAAGGCTACAAAATATCTTCAAAGGAACAGAGTAGTAGGCCAACCGTTCTACAGATCTGAACCAAAGTGAGTACAGCTCTTCCCCTTTCTCCTATGGGGAAGTTGAAGCAAGAAAGATACGGGAATTACAAATCCCTGTAGAAGAAATGGTTGTCAGAACCAGTATTAGGGCTGACTCCTGTGCCTGTGCAAACACTATTAGACCACACCTTAATGAGATGAAATATTAATACAAAAGCTGCACGGGAAATTAATTTCTGCTGCCTCTCACCAGAACCAGCTGTTCAGACTTGAATGTGTCGGAGTTTCACAACACAAATTTTGCCTTAAGGATATGGTTACCCAACATGATGGATTTTTCATAATGTCCTCCCCATAGTATCCTCATCCTTCCTCTCTCTTTCACCCTTCCGCCATCACCACCATGCTTTCAATTTTTGGTTCAGCCTTGTGGAAGGTATTGCACAGCAGGAGTCCTACCATGAGCACAGCATTAGCAGTCGCAGGGCAGCCTCCTCTGAGCAGCCTTGCCAATCTGTCCTACATAAGATAGAAAAAAAATAGCTTACATATTTAAACAACAAGCATCAAAGCCCTAGCACATTCCAGATGAAATTCTCCATGTCTGGTAAAATACCCAGATGAAATTAGTTCCAACAACGACAGGAAATTTTCAGTTTCCCTGTAGGTCCCGGTAATGACTATTAGTAGAGGTTAGTCAGTGACCAGTTTTATGATTACTCTGTGTAAACACCTTGCCCTCCTGTGTTGTTCTCCCAGGCTTTCTCCCACTTGTCTACATATTCACTAGCCACAGTGTACCTAAGCCTCAGATGGTGAGTTCCTTGAGTTAGAGCATGTTGCACAGTTTTTTACGATCAAGCCCTGTTTCCTAATTGGCGTCCTTAGGCATTACCGCTCTAAAAACAATAAATAATAATAATAATAATAATAATAGTAATAATAAAGAATGGAAGGTGGGTGAAGACATGACTAATTACCTAAACAATACTGGGACCACAAGCCACAAGCAGCATGGGAGCTTGGGGAGGAGGGAGTGGGTGGAGAGTCACCTGCATAACAAAGGGTTGGGCGGGTAAAGAATAGGTCTTGCGAGACAAAACTGAGAGTCTTTATTTTGATAGCATCATGGAATTTGTAAATTAAGGGATGACAGCTGTAGATTAAGCATGGCACGAGTTGCTTTACTCTCTATGTGTGTGCAGCCTGGCTTGGCACTGTCATGCAGACTCATGAAATAAAGTGTAGTCGAAATGGTGATGTAACAAGCCAGAAGATGTGAGAAGGAGTTCCCAGACAGGGTTTGCAGAAGGACCACTGCTGTACCATGTGCTGTACCATGGCAGCAGCAGCCAGGGCTGCTGCGCCAAGCTCTGTGGCAGGCTGCAAGCCTCCCCTCCCTTTCCCATGAGAAAACATCTGCTTCCAGGTCTGTGCTGGGCTACACGTAGGCAGAGAAGAGGCGTTCACTTGTCCGGGTAGCTAAATAACCATTCCTCACCTTCCCCCGGAAAAATGCAACAAAATGAGCGTTGTTCTCCTTAATATTTATTTGAAGCTGTTTTCATACCACTCATTGTGTATGTGTCGCTTGGGAACACTTAGGCCAAAGGATAATTCTCAGAACAGTCCCAGGCTGAATCTTACGTAAATTTGCATTTATGGATGGGGACCGCAGGTGTAGTTTGCTCCCAAAATGAAAGACCACTTCTTTGCACAGCGGGTAATGAACTTTCAGAATTCATTGCCACAGGAGGTTGGGGAAGCACGCTATTAGCAGGTATAAAAAGGGATTAGACAAGATTTGTGAACAATGCCTCTATTAACAGATAATAAAAGGAACAGGCAGTTCCAGTGACTGTGATCTTAGGAGACTGGACCAGAGGAAGAGGACAGGTACACGTGCTCTCCCCGAACAGCATCTCTGATTGTCACTTCTCAGGCTTTGCTACCTGGCTCTGCCTGCCCTGTCTTGGGCAACATTGTATTGGGAGCCTGGGGGACCTTGCAGAGTCTGCTGTGGCCTTCAAAACTTGTGGCTTGATCGGGGCAGATGGCCAGCATCCATGCAGCTACCCCAGTGCCATCACAGGTGTTGAGCAACAATAGCATTTGTGGCTCTTGGTCTGACCCAGCAGGGCCTTTCTTCATGTTCTGATGGGTTAAGTCCTAAGTGGTGCCGCTCTCACCAAAGGGGCCAGCAACCAGCATGGTGGACTTGGAAGGGAGTTATAAAGCACAAAAAGGAACCGGCTTTAACAAACCATTCATTGAGGCTCAGAAAAATATAGATGGAGGAAGACAGAAGATTCTGGTATTACAGTATGAGTTTGATAACTGTTTGGGACAGCACCGAAAGGGCTCACTCTCCGAAAGGTGCATGAAAACAGATATTCCTTAATTTCAGGGGTGACGCTGAAAGGAAGAGTGGACAGCAAACTAGCCATGACTTTGCAGCTGTCTCTTTTTCCAGCCGAAGGCTCTAACACCATTTGTTTTCTCCTTAAACCATTTCTAAGCACTTCTACTGCCCTTCTCTTCACCTCTTCCAGCTTGTTACATCTTGCCTGAGATCAGGCAGATGCACTGAGAGCTGTACGCAAGATTAGGCTGCACCATGAATTATTAACCGAGCACGAGGATGTTCTCTGTTTTTCCTAGTCCTTTTGCAAGTAAGTCCTGAGATTGTGTTTGTCTGCTTGACAGGCAATGAGCTGACATTTGTTATCCACCATCTAACATCTTCATCATGTATGCTAATAATGAATTATTTTTTTTCCTTCTCCTACAAAATGGAAGACCATTTTCTCCTCTGCCTTTGTGCTCTGAATTTCATTTACCACTTGTTATCACTGAATCATTCTCTATTAGGAGGTTCTTCTAGATCTTTTCATAACTATTAAAGTTGTTATCTCATTATCTGTTTTTTCATGGAAAACACAGATCTTAGCAAAGATTCGTATGAGGCTCTGCTAATAAAAGCATTGTTGGATTTGAGGATAATAACAGGAATGTGGAAGAGCTGTAATGACTGATAGACTGATATACAAGGGAAAACACTTAAAATAACTCATTATATATGTATGTATCTAAACAACAGCCACAGAGCACATAATTAAAGAACAGAAATATATGGAAGGAATGAATGAAGAATGACTTAGGATGGAAGACAGACTGTGATTGAGAAGAAGAATACAAAAGTAAAGAGAACATAGAGGATCTCAGGAATAGATTTCATGACAGTGACCTATGTACAGATCCAAGAGAATCTCTTTAGGGAAGTAAGAAATCCCTCACCACTGGGAAACTGCAAACAGCACTGGGAAAAAAAGGACCAGGAGCAACGGTAGTGAGCACTCACAGAAACGGACTGCATGACCTGATATACATCTCTGAGCTTAATGGGTGATGACTAATCAACACAGGAAAGCATTCTGGTTTGCTTTACATTTTTGCTTGTGAGTTTTCTGTTCTTCGAGTGAAGTCCTACTGTACAAATGGGGACAGTGTCTTAAAAAAAAGCCCATTCCTCTCACAACTATCGAATAGTAATTTAGTAGAGAAAAGAGCACCACCTAGTGCTAAATGCTATTTGTAGACGCCAAAGTGTCTCCATATGTTGTATCTCTTCTGCATGTCTTGATTTTAGCATTTCTCCACAGTTTATCCAGCCACAGAGGAATTAATCCATAGCAGCAAGGAGCATCCCAGCTCCCGATAGGAGTAGCTGCTTCATCAAGAGCTCAACATCTCTCAGTTTTGTGCATACCAAGGTAATGCCTTAGGCACCTGATTAACATAATTATGGTTATTTGTCTGATTCATTCAGGCCAGATTCTACTACCCTTGCTCACCCAGTGGAGTTATGTGCTTCACAGATAAGCCTCACTGCTTTCACTGGCGTGAAAATTAATGAACACTCACAGGATGAGCTTAAGAAACGAGTAGACCAAACTCTGAATGCTTGCACATTTAAAAACAGGGGGATTCATTGCATTTACCTTCTGATTCTACACTCGCATCAAATTTTCAAGCCTTTCTTACAAATATGAAAGCTTTACACTTTTTTGTTTGTTTGCCTGTTTTGTTTTGGTTTTTTTGGGGGGTGTTTTTTTTAGGAGGCAGGTCTTCAAAGAAAACATCGCTTTCCATAAGAGTTGCCTTCATTATCCTGAAGATAGACCATGTGTAACCTGAATATTTTTTTCAGCATTTATGGTTAAAATCCACTACTGTTGGCTTTGTTTTCTTCTGATTATCGATGCACATAATGTTAGTTTTCATATCTTTGGTCTTGTACCCCTTCCACTTTGTGTCACAGCATCAAGTTTTCTGTCACAATGGAATTAACATCTCAAAAGAAGGGAAGAAATAGGTAAATCAGCTTAGAATGATTGTGCATCAGCTATCGTTATGTATTATTTCAATAGCTCCAGACTTGAAGATACGTGTAGCATTGGTTATGTGGGTTAATTTACATAAAGATGTCTATACTAAAATGTCATTTACATGTCTTACTCCATTTACATTTGTGTTTCCTAAGTAATCTTTGGTGACACCATGCTACCATGGCTAGATTAAATTTCCCTCCTAATAGAATTATTTTTTCTCCCCTTAAAATCATTCAGCATTGCACCACTTATTTGAACTGGAAGGTGATGAAACTCTATTCAAATTCCTTCCACATCCTCTGATTTGAAAAACATAGTTTAGCCCACAGAGCTTTTTATTTCTGTCCATTATAATCCTTCTACTTTTTTACCCTATCAGGCAGTCTTCACAAAGCATGTTTTTCAACTGAAAAGAAATGCTCTGGGTTACGTGCAGCTGTTTCTGCCATATTGTGTCTGTAGCTTCACTGTTGCAACTATTGTCACCCACTTATGACCATTTCTTACTTGGAATATTATTTTCCTTTCTAAAATATCAGGTGACTTGTTTGGGATGTTTTTCTTTATAGGAATGTTTTTTTGTTTGGCTTTTGGTTATTCTGTTTTTTTTTTTAGTGAGTGGGACCTTGATTTATTCTTACAGATTTATGTCCTTTACCAAGAAAAGATAGCAGAATTTGTATGAGTACGTGTATCTGAGTACATGCACGGGCCATTGAATAGGGCAGTACAAAGTCTGGGTACTTACAAAATAACCACGGTGCTCGTGTGTGGATATGTGGGTGGTGTGCACTAATGTTTTGGAGGCCACATGGCTGCAGGGCTCTAATTCCCCCTGAAGCTACAGGGGTGCAGACCGTTATCAGTGTAGCCACAAGGGTTGTGGTCCGGGGACTGCTGGTGCTCACCTCTGCCAGAGACATGGCAGGACCATGTCCAGCTCCTGCTAGGGTTCCATAGGACACCAACTTGGAGCTTGACAAAAAAGCCTGATTCAGGACATCTGTAACCATGCTGGTTCTCCATCCTACTGGGCGCGTCTCAGCTGCTTTGTGATAGAGACGTAAAACTGCTGTACAGCTTCTGCTCTCTGGGTCTTGGGATTAAAGTCTCAGCTGCCACCACCTACGGACCTCAGCAGGCAAAGGGGCTTTCTCTTCCCAGTCTTGAAAATACATGTGTACATATAAGGGACACAGTCATTATATCAAGATCCCGTGCCTCTGAAGTAAAAACATGACAGCGCATGGATACCTGTTGATCTGAGCACGGATACGTAGGACTTATGCCTGTAACTGTGTGCATCAGTTTCTGGTTCATGGGAACCACCAGCCTGGTACACTGTACCATATTCCCAAGGATGCACGGCTCCCTCCACTAGCACACACATAAGATCTGCAAAGGGATTCCCAAGAGCCAATACTGCAGCAGTCCAGGAGCTGTGCAGAGCTGAACATTCCCAGCTGGGCTGGGGGCTTGCTGAAGACACACTCCTGCCCTGGGTGTCCAAAAAACACCAACCTCTGTGGCTACAGCTGCACTGCTTACTGTGGGTCACCAGTGGGTGTCATCAGGGCTCTTTAAGGGGTATCATTTCAAAATGATGTAATGACATGAAATACTTTGGAAAAGGCTGGCTTTGCTTTGCTGCTTTTCTGTAGTGATAACTGTGGGGAGCGTGGGAGAGTCTGTAGGGAATGTTATCTCATTGCACGTGGGTTTAATTCTGTCACCGCACTCAGCAATAGAAGTTAACATCTATTCATAGCTACACTGCTGACAGTGTAATTAACTAATTAGTAGGGACTAATTGTTAAAAATATGGTATTGCAACTACACTAAATTAAATAGCCTGTGTACTTCCAACTGGGAGAGTTACGAGCCCATGCTTTTTCTGCTTAGGAAACAAAAAAAACTCCTCAGAAATAAACCCAAACCCAGCAAATCGAAGCAAATTTATACTTTGCTAGACTAAACCAGGAGCTATAAGAGACTCTGGCAATTGCCTAAAGGTCAGGTTCGTGGCCTCACGCAAGGGGGAGAGTGTGTAGCCATACGTTCATGGCACCCAGAAGCAGGTATGATCCCTGCTGGCATCAAGGACCTGCTGCTCTGCCCTGCCCAGTCTGGCACCTTTGCTTTTGTTTTAAAAGGAAGCAGAAGTCACCAACCCTACCCTTCAAACTGAGTGGTGCTAGGCTCCCTTTACACCAGTGCAAGGAGAAAGCAAGCCCTGCTCAGCGCTGCCTGGCAGCTGTTCAAGCCTCCTTTGCCTGCTTGCCCCACACAACAAACCAGGGGTGCCACCAGGTTCTAGGGAAGCAAACCCCCACCTCTTAAAAAATACAGCTGTGTTAATGCCAGTTTGGGAGGGTTAGGTTTCTCTGGGGGGACCTCTTTCTTTTCCCACCTGATATCTGCCCACTCTTGGGAAGGTTCAGCAAGGGTGAGGCTGGTTCCAGGCAAGAAAAAGGCATCCAGATGTGCCTGTAGGATAGCTTTTGCAGAAACAAACAAATGGCATCTATTTAAAAACTGTTACAGACCAAAGATTTTTTTCCCAGACTGTCTATTTGTTCCTAGTTATGGTTTTGTCTGTGTTTTCAGCAAGCATATAATTACCATGAATTATATAGCAGAACAGGGTGTGTATGAGGCACACCTTGAACAAGCTGGTTCTCATTGGCTTGAGCAATGGCTTGAGAGGTGCTTTTTCCCAAGCACGGCTTCCAAACCCACGGTCTGGGAGGTCTGTGTGGAAAACCGTCTTGTTTTAAAACTTTAAAAAGTGACATATCGTACCTCCTGCAACATGGATATTGCACTCTGTGGCTCTTGGATTAACTGACCATAGCCCCTCCTTATAGCAAACATAGCAACCTTAAAGCTCACAAATTAGAATTATATTAATGCAGATACCGATATTCACTGTCAATCATTTTTAGCAGATGTCTCATAAACCCTTCTTTTCATGTTTGGACAGGGAAAAGTACCCATCTTGCAGATTTTGAGCCATCACTGTATTTCAGTTTAGCCCTTAGATTATTCTGTTACAGAAGTCTGTCATGAAGGCATCCTGAAGGCTTCACCACGCAAGGTGATTTTAAAATGATGATGCTATCAAAAACTAAAGCAGAGAACAAATCTTTGACTGAAATGCTCAGTAGCAGAGCACGCTGGTAGAGCAAGCTCACATGACTGGAAATCAGTGCTGTTGCTCAAGCCAAAATAAGAGGTAACTGATTATCATTATAGGCACAGGACTAAAATATATAGGGAATATATGTTGATACTTAGTCTTCCTATTTACTTATTTCTGCATAGACCTGCTCAGTCTGATTTCCCAGTTAGGCTGATACAGCAGTGATTTAAAAATTTGTCTGAGAGCTTGTTATAGTTACAACTTGTGCTCCTTGCCAACAAAGCAAAATGCAGTAAATCCAACCTGCTACCTATGCAGCAGTTAGCTCAGGTGGTAGATGGGGACAGGATATGAAGAAGCCCCGGGGTTGTATACAGAGGATTTCTAGATTGATTTCAACTCCAGTATCTTTCACTACTGGAGTTAAGGTTTTCAGATTGAAGACAGTCTTTGTGCTCTGAATTAGCCTATTTACCTGGTAAAACAGTGACCACATTTTACTGCTTGATGAACTCTGGGACAAAGTCCTACCTTGCTTTCCTTTTTGTTCAAGCTGAAGTGCATGATGTACACGCAGGCCTGGAAATGGGACACGTGTCCAACAACTGTGAAACTCCCTGCCATGAGATACCATCAGACCAAAATCCCCAGTGACATTCAGAAGAGACCAAGATCTTTCTGTGTCCTTGTGCGAGGTGTTCCTCAGTTGTACAAGCAGCCAAGTGGTGCTACTGGCCTGTACTTTGCCATGCAAAGTCATAATTAACAATGATAAATAAACCCTTCACATACCAAAGTCCAAGCCACGTAGTGAATAACTGGGATTATAGGAAACTCCCCCTATGGCAAATTTTTATATAATTGTCCACTACGGATACCTGCCCATGCAGCTTCTGGACTGTCTTTCAAACTCAAGCTAAACCACTCAGACATTAAATTCAGTGCAGCAGCTCATTCACCCAGCAAACCCTCTTGAGATCCATGGAAAGTTTGGTCTGAAGTTGAGTAGAAGCCAAAGGAATTGACGTAATACTGCTTTTAACTTAAGAGACAATTTCTGCTTCACCTTGGCCAGGCAGCCTATGTGGGCAGCCATTTCATTAGAAAGACAGGATTTGCCATGAAAGCCTTTGTGCTGCCTTTTCCCTCTAACGCCTAAGTTGGGAGGCAACAAGAATAATTGATGAGTTGTGCCTAAGGCCTGTAGGCCCAGAATCCAGCTACATACTAATACACATTAATATCCACTACTATCTAATTCACTCTTCACTCTTCAGCATAACTGCATATATTTCTCTAGAATGATCAATTAATCATCCTTAATTATACAGGCCTTCCTGTATATTTTCTAACTGAACTACTACTTACAGTATTTCTTTTAACCTGTGGATCACGTTCTTTCAAATGAATCTGAACCTTAACCTGTGTTACTGTCATTGGCCATGTGCTGAGCTATCTTCTGTTAACCAGCATGTTTTATAACTTTAGTTTTGAGTGGCAAATACTAGGATTTATGCACTATGATGCAAATCCCTTTTTAGTTACTAATAAAATCTTGTGAAATCTTTTCTGGGAGGACTAAATTTTTCCAGGCTTGACTCAGTTCAAAGGTATACACATAAAAGAAAAAAAACCCACCTCTTTCTTTTGTTAGATAACATAGATAAAGGCAAAAGATTTTTTTATGTTATAAAATATCAGTTTTGCCAGTTCCTGTAATTTTATCAAGAATTTCAAAGATTTGATGTTTTCCATAAAGCCCAAGCTCCTGCACACCCATAATTATGCAAGAGTAAAATCCTTCCAAATTAATAAGAACATATCCAGCACTCGTAATGGCAAAGACAATAGGAAAATTTAGATTAGCTATATCCTAAAGGCTTAGAAACCAGAAACACAAAGATAACCATCCAATATTTGTTGTTTTGCAAAAATATCACTATTTTTAAGCAAAGCTGCTTGAGGTGTGGCATCAGCAAACATGAAACCTTGCTCCATTCTTCTTCATGTACGTATCAGAAATGTTTGAATGCTGTCATTGGAAACATATTGTGCAAGTCATCCTTTTTTGTGCAAGTCGTCCCCAGCATGTAGCACCTAGTTTTGAAGCATGAAAAAACAGGTTTTGAATCACTGGGGAAATGGTACCGAAATATCTCTTGGTAAGAACAAGCAGGGAAACATTTCATCATATTCCGTAACTCATAGATCCAGCTGGCTGTGGCACGCATGTGCAGCAGTGCTCATCAGAAAACACGTTTTCCACGTTTATTTACGCAATATATGTGGCATGCCTTGACAACCATATTAAGGCAGTGTCTACTGGATGCAGAGGGAAGACTATGCTGAAAAGGCACAAACCCCATAAAACTTTACCCACGTATTTGCCAGGATGCAGCAACCAGCAGTTTAGGAGCATTCTGGTCTTGCCATCACATTCAGGACACCTGTTTGATAATCACCAGGGGACATACATATCTAAAGATGTACGTGAGTGTAACTCAATGCTGGCAATGTTGAGTGGTGCTGCACCCACATGAGGCATAACAATAGCTCTCAAAAATCTTAATTACAGTGGAAATAAAAAGTAATTTCACATCCATGCAAGCTGGTTGGTGATCTACCAACAACCTTCACACACTGCTTTGTGTCTCACCCACAAAACAGCCACCCAGTCTGGCTATTCTCCTACTCTGGGGACAGAGTCCCCTCCTCAGGGTGATGGGGAGCTGGCTGCTGTGGGTACTTATGTCAGCACATGCCACACAGAAAGCATTAGGTGGTCCTTCCAGTCTGTCCCTGTGCCCCACATGCTCATCACACTTATCGGTGGACCCAGGTGGGTGGCCTGGGATGAGCGTTTTCTAGCATGACAGAAGGATTCTGGAAGTGTTGGTGTCCAGGTAGAGAAACCATAGCATGCCAGAAAGGCATTTTTGTGGTCATGGTTGGACATGGCCAGAGGTTCCTGAAGGCATCTGGTGTCCCATAAGGACTAGGGGTTTAAAAAGATTCTGCAAATGGGTTAAAAAAGCAGCGTTTAACCTATCTTTGGCCCATACAATGCTGGCTAACATCCCATGGTCCAGGGGCTGGAAGTCAGCCTGGTTCTAACGATTTGCTGCAGGTGGGCAGCAACTCCCCTGGCAGTGAGCAGGTACTTTTGGGATGGGAATGGTATCTCCACATTGGGAGGAGTGGTTTTCCAGCTGCTCCACCTTACCCTTGTGCTTGGTTAGGGAGTGGGTCCCTGGCTGGCAGCCCCGCCCCTCTGCTCTAGCTGGGGAGCGGCTCCTTAGTCGCATTCTTGGTTGACTTCATGGCAGCCCTTGCACAATCCCTGGAACTACTGCCAGGCATCTCTGTTATGTGAACACCCCCAGAGCTCTTAGGTACTCAGCTTGGAACAAACTTCAAAGATGCGCTGCTTCTGGTCTTCAAAAGAAAGTTGCTGCTGCCCCCAGAGGGGAAGCATTCCCTGGCTTCCCTCCGCCCTGGCTTTCCCTTTCCTCTGCCTCACCGCTCGCTTTTCTCTCCTCTGATGTGCAGCTGCCCTTTCAGCCTCCGAGCCTTTAACCTCACCTCATCAGTGTGAGGTAGATACTAATGTATTCCTCCTTTCCCAGTCGCTTCCCCCCC
>VZTL01095361.1:0-10736 GCA_013400535.1 Scopus umbretta | reverse complement strand
CACCAGCTTCGTTGCTCTTCTGTCTGCCATCAGCATGTTATTGCTGCAACAAGGCATACTGAATTACAGAAACAAATCTGTGAAAGAGGCTTCATGGATGGTGTAAAGCAGGGTGAAGTATATTGCGAAGCTCTTTCACAGCTGTTTGACTAATCTAATCATTTGAAGATCTCTGGCAAAAGAGATTTCCACAGTTTTTGCAGTCAGCCAGCTCCAATGCCTTAGCAGTCAGAAAGCTCTTAATAGTGTTCATTCTATTACAATTGGGAATAATTTCTCCTTCTGAGTTCATCATCCAGGAGACACGTTGGCTCCTTTGATCACCATTTATGATAACAACTTAGGTAATTAATTATCATATTGACTCCAACATGCCACCTTCTTTTTCTTATATAAACTCATTCCTCCAAATTTTTCACTGAAGTGAACTTAGCTTTCCTTGGTTGTATTTTAGAGACCATTTATTCTTACAATTCTTCTCCAAAATCTTCATTTTTTTCCCCCCAGATACTGTAATTTCTTTCCTTTTTTTCCTACTGAAGAACATTTTTCAGGTTTTTCTTTGAAATCACAGGGCCTTAAATTTAGACTTTCTTTTTAAAAAAAGAAGCAAAACTGAGACTGTCAGAAAACCAAACAACTCTGAGGGATTTGACTTGAAGAAAAATGCCAAATATCATGAAGCTGGTGATTAAAATTGCAAGAGCTGGCAACATGACAATTGCAGGTGATGAATATGCATGCCAAGGCTTTCCAGACATAGTAATTAACAGATTGAGGTGCCTGACTGCTGCATGCAACAAATTTAGAAATGAGGGTAACTCTTCAGCTTTATGCTTTTTTCTGTACTGAACATCCTGCTGTACCTCAGAAAACACACAGGAGTCACAGTTGAAAGCCACAGAAGATAAATGATAAAGCTGACTTGTTTGAGCAGCATACCACCTTCAGCAGATGTGTAGAATATGAGCCCATGTATAAAGGATGTGATTTTTCTAACCAACCGATAGGAAAGCATTTTACATGTCATTGTGCACGGATATGGTTCATCTCAGCACTGCCTCCTCACATTCAGAGCAGACTTGCAATGCCCACAGCCAGCTGGCGTTGTATTTGGGTCTCTGCGCTTCAAAACACAACTGTGTTGCATATATGCACTGTATATGTAAAAGCCACAGCCTGGACATCTCAGACTAGAAGCAGTTCACCTCACATTACCAGATATCTGTCCTGTGGTTTTACTCTCCACATGGCCGCTGCTTTAGCCACATAGGCTCTAGCCACGTAGGCTAGAGGTGTGGTTATACCAAAGGTATCTTCCATAATGAGAACACAACGAATGCCCTGCATGACCAGGGAAGTGATCCAGCTAGACCAATATGCTGCCATGGCTGGGAGCAAAAGGAGACACAATTTTGGGAGAGCATGTGAGCCTGTTCGTTTCCTTTCCCCTCACGCTCCAGCAGCATGAACTGTTGTGCTGAGGGTGTGAGAGCTGCTTTCCTGCCTATTCACTTTGCCTCTCTGTGTATGGAGCCATGGTCCATGAATTCTTCTAGACCTTTTTTAGACCTCCTCTTGATACCTGCCTTCACAACTTCCTTTGACAGCAAATTCACTGCCCAGTCTGCAAAGAAGTGTTTATTTTTTAATCTACTTAAACGAACTTCCTGCTAGTTTCAGTGCTTGTTACAGTGGGTGGTGACTAACAAATCTGCAGTGACTACTGCTTCTCTGAAGAAACAAAAATCTGATATGCTGGTATAAAATACACATTTAGCTTGACACTGGGTCTGGAAACAGCAAAAGTGGAAGAAATAGGAGAAGAGGGATTTGGGGTAAATTCTAGATTAATTACTGTAAAGCAGGCACAGTTTAAATTCAAGCAGATAGCAAATTATGAGAGGTTGCAGGAAATACATGGAGAATGATTAAGGCTGCACAGGGAGCTGGATAAAAATTGTGTTGATGGCCAGGCAGGGGACAGGTGGACATAATTTTCAAGAAGAGACAATTTTCCATGAATACCCTGCCACTTGCCTTCCACTGACTGCTTCCAGGTTCCAGTATCAATGGGCACACCGAAACATGCATCAGAGAGTTCTGATGCTGTCGCAGAGACATGCTGCACCCTGCATAAAGTGGCCCTTGAGCACAAACTGAGAAAGGAACAAACAAGTTAGTGGTCCCTAATTTCAACATCTTAAAAGTTTACAGTCCAGTTATGTTTGGCAGAGAAGATTGGTGGTGAATGAGTTGTGTTTGTCAACTGTTGAATTAACAGTCACCTAGATCTTGTTCTTTTGAAGACACAGTAATATAAAGACATGAGAAACCAGAAAAAGACCCCTGGAGTCATATTTTAGTCAAGCAAAGTCACAGAGAAGATTCAAACAGCTTGGTGTGTCTGATTGAATAAATGAAATACGTAGATGAAAGAAGATCCAGAAGCTTTTAATCCCTTTCATACGTTTTTGCTTGTGTGGGTGAGAATTGGGACATAAGATCATTTCAAATTACTTCTGTCTCTGCTTTAAGCAGAAATGAGTTCCTATAGTAGGGACAACCAGAGGAAAATGCCATCTGATCTTTAGCATCAATATGGAGGCACACAGGATGTGTAAATATGCCAGAGAAATGCATGTTGGAGTTTCATCAGATCTTCCATTTGAAACTGAGCACAAGATGTCACCTGCAAGGGTAGTCTGATGCTGTGGAGAAATCAAGAAATTCACAGTGTTGTACATGGCCATTAGATAGTCAATTGAGATGTGAATGAAAGGTGAATCCTTTTTAAAAAAGAATGAACAAAGTTCCCTGTGTCCAAGGTGGAAAAATGGAAATCAAGTTCACCAGAAAGGTCATATGAAAGTTCTGAGGGCCTTAGATTCATCTTCTGTGGCACATGTACTTTCCTATATTGGCTGGTAATTTGATAATATTTCTATAAGACATATATTGCATTGTATTGCATTTTTTTCAGTAAATAAAATAAAATATATGTCAATATATGTGTTTTTAAAATGTTCCTATTTTAAATAACTAGCTATTCTTATTTGGCTAACATCTTGCAGATGTAAATGGAAGAGGGTTGCATGACAAAAGAATAACTGGGCTTACGAATTTTATCAGATCAAGCACTCTCAAAAGAGGGAAATTGTACATTTGCTCTTGCTCATGTATTTCCATAAGGAAGCATCTCTCAATAGCTCTAAGAACGGAAAATGTACACTTGAATGCTACCCGTAGCTGAACTGGGTGAGGAAAGCTCTGGGGGAAGCTGACTTGAGCATATACTGTTTTATATTTATAAGAATAACATGTTTCCATTTAGAGAATGGTCTACTTCTACGATTGTGATGCCCTTTTAAGCAGATCTGTAATATGCAAAGCCACTCCTGGCCCCACGACTTTTTCTTTTCTAAACTGTATGGCGTACTGCAGAATAACCTAAACAAACATTCATTGAATATTGCTATGTTTTTAGTGGAAAGCAACTGTCATGTTTCTTGCTTCTCTTTTGTGAAGCAATGGTATAAATCTGGCCATAGCTAGCTTTTCAAATCAACTAACAACAGCTTGACAAAAACTGTTATGACATTAACTTGTTTTGATATTAGTGCTGTTATCTTTTAATCTGCCCAAAGAATGTGATCTGCACAATCTTGAAAGATTTATTAGGTTCTCTAGGTTGTTGCAATGAAAATTATCATAAACCACAGCCATTGAGTCTTTTCTTATCAATTGTTTAGCCAGTGCATGCTAATGAACCCTCCTCATTTATTTACTTGAAATACCTTACCAAGGGGAAAAAAAAGTGGCAGAGACAAAGCATCATATATTCAGGCAATCCTTAGAGATTTCACAAATGCGGCAGCAGCTGCAGGTGCTCTTTGCATTAAATTGCATGCAGTTGATCTAACAGGAACATTGTTCTGTATCAGTTGGAAAAAGCAAACAAGCTCCAGCCTAGGAATCTCACCACTGAAGCAATAATAACTCTCAGAAGCCCACTAAAATTCCAGGGATTTTCCATGATTTGTGCACCTGTTTTGAAAATCCACACTGTCAGGCCAGAAGATTTTAAAAAGCCACATCCCTGATGCTAATGGCATCCATCCCAGGAAATCCTCCCCAGCCCCTGGCCAACATGCCAGGTGGGAACACTAGATATCCACCTTCTTAAGCATTTAGAAGGATCTATCTAACTAGTCTTTTCACCCCTTTGTGATATGCCTGCTGGCATAATGAGGCCATGAGGCTGGCATCATGATGCCCCGCACATGGGATGTGGACCCCCCGAGCTGCTTCCTGAAGATGGTGCTGTGTCTTGCTGCAGATGCCACTCCTGATGTGGCTACGGCCACTGGGTTTGCTGCTTCTGTCCAAACCACCCCAGACTTTGTAACATGTTGGAGATGGCTTGAATGAAAATTCAAGGTAATGCCTTCAGAAGTTTAAGCAACACATGGGGTAGGAAAAGAACAAGAATGAAATGTAATAACATATTAAGCCAGAAAGAGTAGTGAGGCACATTATTTTGTGCCCCTCAACAGTGTCCATCATTTAAGAGCTTGCATTTTGATGAAATGATTGACTGGATTGTGTTTTTCCTCCACCTGTCTGTCTACTGTAGCATTTTGGTTTGCTGATCATCCATCAAAAAACCCCAAGTCAAATCCCATATGAGGGCCCATATAAGAAATTACAGCTTCTGAAATGGGTGCAAATATTCCCCTGCTGTTAAATGGAAGGCTACACTTGCCCACTGACACAAACATCAAAGCAATAAATAGAAACAGACCAGTAAGAATTTCAGATAGGATAATAGGTTTTTCACAGTGCATTACCAAAAAAGAAGTGCAGATTTGCTGCTACACAGGACATTAATTCTTTAGCTATAGCCTGAGCAGTGTGCAAAGTTTAAATTGATTTGTCCCAGAAGTATCTGAGAAGAACAGTCACTGTACAGGATATTTTTTTCTTATTTACTTATTAAATGA
This sequence comes from Scopus umbretta, assembly GCA_013400535.1. Taxonomy (NCBI): domain Eukaryota; kingdom Metazoa; phylum Chordata; class Aves; order Pelecaniformes; family Scopidae; genus Scopus; species Scopus umbretta. Next base: position 5,733 of record VZTL01095361.1, on the reverse strand, counting down.
TGCACCTCATAGCACTCATTTGTTCATCTATTTCTCTACTTCCTTCTACTGCATGTGTCGCTATTGTCCAGACTTCTGCTCTGATCTCTGTATTTTCATTCAACACCATTCGTGTTACAAGAATTGCGGTAGGTTAGTGCCTGTCTGTCCTCCCTGGCTCCCATCGGGTCCTGGTAGTGGGAATCCCTTGGAAATGTTCTTATCTGTGACTACAGTTTGGCCTGAGCATGGGAAACGGATCAAGTCAGTCTCATGTATAACATACTCTAATGAAGAAACATACACTTGAGTCCAGTCTCTCCAGAGTATTTCTGTCCTGCTAAAAAGGAGTATCCTTTGCTTTATAATTCTCCTGCTTTCCAACTTCAACTCTCAATTACAGCTTCCCAGCAGAACAGCTGCTTGCCATGAGGGTGATATGCAGTGTCATGTGCAATTCCGTCTGCCACACAAATTCCAGATCAGCAGGCTTTGTATTGAGGTCCTTGTATCATGCTGGGATTTCAACTCTTGGAATCTCTTCCCACTTTTCCTCTGCTGCCTCTCACTAAACCCTCTGTAAGCCTTCTCCCCCTTGCCTCCTCAAATACCAGACATGGCACATTCTCATCACACTGGAATTATTCTTGAAGCATTTCTGAGCACTGCTTCTGCCCTGAGATCTCATCAGACCATCTTTCATTTATGCAATAGAATTGAGTGTCTCTAGTCTACTTTTCCATAACATACGGGGGAAAACAATCCTCTTTGCTAATCTCCCTATTGTTATGATGCCCTAGTGCTGGCCTGGGTGGATTCAGAGGTAGCATTACAGTTTTGCTTCTGAGGAACATTCACTACTGAAACTTAGAACATCTCTGTTTTTCATACAAATCTGAAATGTCTTTATTTCTTATATGGCTGGTTTAAAACTGACCAGGAGGTGAAGGTCTTGGTTAGAACATAGGGTGAATTTCCATTCCTTCATGTGCTTCTGAATGAAGGTTTCAACTCTCTGACGGTCGAGGCAACGTTCAGGCTGTGATCCAGCATTGCGAGTAGTTGGCATAAGCTGACTGTATCTTCCCTGGTTGTCTAAAGCAAGCTGTTCAGCTCTGTGGCCTAGTCTGCACTTTATTTATGGCTGCTGTGTGTGCAAACATAAAACCATTGCTTGCTCTTTGTAGTTAATGTTGCAGCACACAGAGGCAGCCAAGATATTTTGGCTTGAACCTTGTATTTAAATTTTAAAAAAACATTGATGTTCAGGATTTCAGAGATGCCAGTGTGTGAAATAACGATCTTGGTGCTAGATAGGTCTCCACAAGCAGAGTGAGCTGAGGTGAGCAAGACTCAGCTTGAGAGCTCCCTGTGCTGAGAGAGGAACACCCTGTGCAGCTCTGCATGTGATTTCCTGCAAGAATGGGGACTTAACTCCACACTGACTAAGTTTTCATTTAAAAATAGATTCTGCTGCTGTGTGTGTTTGTGTATTTATATATATATACAGACACACTCTTGATAGTTACATATCTGTATCTGCCCTTTCATGGTGACAATGGATCCAATCTGAACTAAACTCCCTCCCCCCGCCCCGAAGTAAGAGGTTTCAGAATTATACAGGGGATGGCCATTTTGCTCTGATAGCTGACTCTCTAATTCCTGTAGCATGCCATTTTCACCCAAGTGCCTTCCTTCAGATTATCTTTCCAGTCACCTTCAGTCAAGGACACCTGGGGTAGGGCAGCATCAAGGAAACTCAAGTCACTGCACTTGCAGGAATTGGGATGTACCAGGAGGATGTACTGGCCAGGGAACCAGGGAGGAGGAGGGAGATTTTTTTGTTGGGGAAAGCTCAGCAAAATTTGGGATAAAATGGAAGTCAAAATGCATGGGCAAGAGAACATGAGAACTTATCACTAATCATTACTTTTTTAGTTATCGGTTGTGATTGTGAGTTAAAAATAAGTCTGTACAAAGTATGAATCTCTTCTCTCTCCAAACCCAGCATCTATACAGATATGCCAGGACATGCACTAAGACCAAGGAGGTCCTACAAAGCTTTTCTTAGAAGTTACTTGCACAGTAGCCAAGGTTCATTCAAGCTCAGAGAGTTCATTACACTGTGGCCTGTATAAATATCCTATCTGACAGACCTTGCCTTGAAGGACTTAGCTGTAAGGATAATTCAAGTAGTCAATTCAAAATGAAATGTAGTCTAGGGGCATGGTGCAAGCTTTGAAGAGCTAAAGCAAAACCAAATATCATCCTTCTCTTTTGCTAAGACAGGTCAGCTCAGTTTGTGTTGGTTCCAGTCCTGATGTCAGGTGGGGAAATGAGTAGCAGGGACAGGTGAACTCCTAGAAACAAAGAGGTAACTTCTATGTAGATTTTCCTTTTTTACACTGTGAGTGACAGAAAAGAAATAATTCCATCTGGAATTGTTTCCAGCTTCAGTGCTCATCAAAGCTTTCTGCAAGACATCAGTAAATTATTGAGAAATACTCTCTCATCCTTACAAATGAACTTGCCTTGCACAGAACAATTCCTCACTGGAAGGAGCAGTTAAGTGGTGAAGAGGACGCTGGGGTAGACTGGGGCTTTGGCCCACTGGTGTAGCTACTTTCCAGAAACTCCATGGCTGCGCGAGAACATGGAAGAGCTAGCATATATACGAAGCCCTCTAAACTACCTTTGACAAGGATGTATTTAGGTTCCCAGAGCAGAGCTGGGCTCCATTTGGCATTTGGTGGGGATAGAGGGATATGAAGAGCCCTATGATCACAAACAACTTCTTCTGACCATTAGGGAAATGGTTGTCCCTAGTCAGTCTAGAGGGAATATGTAGAGAGTGATGCCAAAGGGAGAGTCTTAGCTTGTGTGTGCCCTCTGTCCTGCAGGCAAGGAAATAGAGCAGTTTTCAAAAACATTTTGTAGGAACAAACTAAAAAGCAAATTTAGAAAGACATTCAATAACTTACTGAAGTTGGGAGGGGGGAAGCAGGCAAAAGCATCAGTAATAAAAATATGTAAGTCTCTTGACAGTATTTATTTAGTGATTTTCAGTATTTAATAACAATGACTATTGATTAAATAATGAATGAAATTTATTAAGCACACATAGTTGAGTTAATTAGATTTTATTATTTGAGTAAGGAATTGGATATTAAAAATTCAAGTCTTCTGCTAGTAGCTGGCCTTGCAGAGTATCATAGGGAAACAGTCAGTGCTCCTACCTAAACAACTCTAATGTTTTCACCATATCTCCAGTCCTAACATGTACAGAATGGAGGAGGGAGGGGAGTATAAATGTTCCATCTCCTCTGAAGACCATGTATGAATTACAGTAGACCCCACTGAGGAATGGAACTAGGTGATAAATACGACCATAGAAACTGAACAATTAAAAAAAATCCTGATTTTCAATAGCCATCCAGAAGTGCTGATTACTGCCTAGAAAAGCCAAACAGGTAATAATTTGACATTTTTGCTGTTAATGAAAAGATCTTGCAAAGGAAGACTATAATGAAACATAGCCATATAAATAAATTAGACTTTGTAATAGTAATTTAGAGCATTTTCTAGCAGTTCTCTGGTATGATTTCCCAAAATGGCCCTTTGTCTTGCATATAGATCCCTTGCTCATCTCTTGGCTACGTACATACTCAGATGTCCTGTAGAATGATGGACCAAGTGCCAGTTGCTCTGTCTGCAAAGACTGGTGTGCATCTGTCACCACAGGAAGAGAAACCAGTGCTATTCTATGCTGTAGTACAAAAAAGCCATCAGGACTTTCCTCTGTACCCTAGGGCTTTCCTTGATTGATGCTATGTTGACACAGGCATTTATGCAATATCACTGCAATACTTAAATGATAGCAGAGTTTCCCAAGTGAGGCTACTATTACAGTGGCAACAGCCAGAATTCCCACTTTGAGCCTGCCCCCTTGTTTCCCCACCACCCAGCCTTCCTGGTGAGCTGGGGCAACATTACCTGCATGGCCTGCTTCACTTCAGCAGTAAGGAAGGCAAAGGGCTGAAGGCAGGCTGTGCTCAGGGCAGGGCAGAATAGTGTGACATCTTTTCCAGCCTAAATGATTCTGTGAGTCTATGACATGCATGCAGATGCTTGTGGGGTGCTGCTCAGAGCAGAAAGTTTGATCCCTCAAGGAAGGGGTAACAAAGTAATAGGGGCCCTAGGTACAGACATCAGCAGAGCCATCTGTACATGGCAATACAAGCACCATATTGCATTGCCCACAGCCTGGGAAGCCGATATGGCTCTCTAAATGTGGGGAACATGGCAGAGCTCCTGGCTTTAGGTGCACACCACTGCCACAGAGTGAGCTGGGGAAGGCAAGCAGACCTCCACCTCCTCCCAAAGACCTAGGCCTAGGGCCAGCCAGGAGGTGGGGTGTGCCTGAAGCAGTGTTCCTGCCATGGGGCATGGGACCAGGGCCATACGCTGTGCCATGGTGCACACTCAGAGGTCAGTTCATACCTAGCCTGTGCCTCTAGGGGAAGCAAAGTATTTTCTGTAGGATCCCGAATCACTCATGTGTATCTTGAATAAAAATAGAACTAAACCCCCATGCAGAACATGGTGCCACACTGCACCCACTGTGTCTGGGAAACAGTTGAACTCACAAGAACTTGTGGTTTGCTACAGTCACGTAAAAAAAGACTTACAGAAAACACGAGGGAAAGAATTATGTTTGGGTATGGTAAAAAAAAAAATAGAACATACTTCAACCACAAGAAGTTTCCCCCAGAGCCCTTTCCACTCTTGCTTTCTGTACATAGGTAGGTGGTTAAATAAATAAATAATCCTTCTTTCCCCCTGCAAGTTGTGCTTGACAGCTTTGGGGGCTAGGGCTTGGGTTTGAACTGATGCAGATGTGTGCACCTGGCATATCACTTTTTCTATTTTCTTTGTTTTTAATGCCTCTGACACCTTCAAACACAGACCCTTGAGGCAGATCAAGTTTTTCATTCTCTATTTTGACATTTGTATGCTGCCTATTATTATTCAATGCTGACACCACAACAGTTTACAAAAGCCATAAATGGGACCCGGGCCCTAACTGTGCTGAGATCTACATAAATATATACCTGTACCTCCACACTAACAAAGATGATGATTATCTCTTCTTTTTCAAAAAATTTGTTTAAATGCACATATGCAGGGAAAACATATGTAATAGTACATGCATGTCCTGACATGTGCATGACACACATAGTCCAATCCAGTTTCAAGGGCCATTTGTATGAATGTTTTTAAGTTAAATTAGAGCCATGGCATGCAACCCAGAATGTGAGCAATTAAACATATGCATGCATACTTTAAATGAATATTTACCTACACTCCAGAAGCTTGTGTCTCTCTCCCTCCCTTACCCTGGACAACCTGCAGATATTCACACAGACCAATGGGCAGACTTGGATGTGCTACTGCTGCAAGCAGTTCACACTGTTCATTCCTTAGTCCCGCTCAATGCACTGCCTGATCACCTTGCATGTCCTAGAAGACAGTGATGTGTTTCCCCTGAGGTCATACCATCTTCCACACAATGCTATTTGCTCCTATCAAAATTATTAGATCATCGTTTCCCTGCCCAAACACCTTCCCTCTCCAGCTCATGAAAATCCTGAATCCCAGGACTGGGAAGAGACTTACAATGTATGACTTGCAAGGACCAGACACAAATGACCTACCCTACAATGGTGTCTGTATGGAGCTGTGTTGTGGTTTAAC